>PVJA010005554.1:0-78461 GCA_004027025.1 Myocastor coypus
AAAAAAAAAAAAAAAAAAAAGAAAGAAAGAAATACATGAAGTGGAGAAACTCCCATGCACAGGCTTCACAGGAAGCTAGAAGTGAGAATGTGGATGCAGCAGCGCCCTGGCTCCCCAGGGGCAGTGGACCCACTCATGAGCCTCCCTGGCCATCTCTGATCGCCCCATTACAGCTTTGGTACAGCAACCCCCCCTCTCCACCTCCCCATGCATGGGGTACCTGGCAGGTTGAGGTTCTTCTGCTGCCTGGTGCACTGAGGGGAAGGGTGCAGGGGAGAAGGCGGCGTGGCACTGGGCGGGAGTGGGGGTGCTGGTGAGGAGGGCGTGGAGGACGTCGTGGAAGA
Source organism: Myocastor coypus (assembly GCA_004027025.1). NCBI lineage: Eukaryota > Metazoa > Chordata > Mammalia > Rodentia > Myocastoridae > Myocastor > Myocastor coypus. Next base: position 345 of record PVJA010005554.1, read on the forward strand.
GGGGTTGCTGCTGGAGTCTGGCTGGTAAGGGACAGGAATGTGGTCCTGCAGGAAGAAAAGAGAGCCGTGGTCAAGGGCAGGCAGAGAGCCAGGCACCCGGTGGAGAGCAAGCTGAGCAGGGAGGGCCCGCTGGCTTCCTCTGCAACTCTTGCAAGTTCTGCAGTCCCCGGATCCTCCCGGCATCCCATCTGCCTCCTGAGGGGGCATCTGGCTGTGGAGGGAACAGCTACTGCAGCCAGATTCCTGGGTGCTGCCAAGGGAAAGGTTACCACATAATGCAAACCACAGAGCGAACAGCTACCTGCCTGGTGCCTTTTTGATTCTGGATGCCCTCTGCCACGGTGCCCAGAGCGCCCTTCCCATCCTGACACCTCTCCTCCTGAGTGTTTATTAAAGAATCAACAGCCTGGCAGAGCCCGACAGGATGGCCCTGAGCCTTCAACACTTCTGCCCGCATCTCAGTTGGAATCTGCACCCTTTCTCTTTGGCCCCAGGTCAGCTCCAGAGCAAGGATGGATTGGGAAATCGTGTGCGCATCTTCAGAATAGCCAGGGTGGGTAGGCTTAGGACTGCAGGAGGCACGAGTCAAGGACCACAGGAGCCACCAGAAGCTGGAGAGAGGCAAAGATTCTCCTGCAGGCTCCGCTAACACCGACGGCCGAGCGGCATCCTACAGCGTGGACGGGCCACTGCTCACCCCCTAAGGGACAGCTAGACTGCTTCCTGGTCTTTGACTATTGTGGACAGAGTTGCTATTAAACATTTGTGCACAGATTTTGTGAAACATATGACTTTATTTCTCTGAGATAAGTTCCCAGGAACGCAATTTCTGGGTAATACGACAATGACACTTAGTGTTTAAAGAAAATGCAAACATTTTTTTCTCCAGAGTAGCTATCTTTCTATACCAGGGGTATATCAGGGCTTGATTTTTCCCTGTATCCCGGCCAGTATTAGGAGCTATCTCCGTTTTTTATTTTGATATAAGTAGAGTGATAGCTGATTGTGGTTGCAATTTGCATTTCTCTAATGTCTAATGGTGCTGCATATCTTCTCATGTACCATCTGTACATTCTTTTTGGTCTTTACTACTGTGGCTGTATAGGTCTTAACATTGGGGAGACATTATTTTTTTCCCTGAAGTCTTTTAGGCTATTATTATTTTGCCTTATCGCATACCGTTCAGACTGCCTCGCTCTCACAAGGTAGCCCAAGACGGTCTCAGACTCACAGTGATCCTCCTACCTCGGCCTCCTGAGTGCTGGGATTGCGTGTGCCATAATATCCCAGCCTCATATAACTTTTAAAATGCTTTTTATTTTTATTGGTGATACTGGGGAATAACCCAAGGCCTTCATATTGAGCTATGTGTCCTCCTCTATTTTTATTGCTTAGTTTGATCCAAGGCCTTGCTAAGTTGCTAAAGTCCCCAAACTGTGGCTTAAATTTGTGACCCTCCTGCTCCTTGAGTAGCTGGACCTGTGCCCAGCTAGAATGACCTTGTATTAATCTGACTAGGATTCGCTAGGATTTGGACTAACCATATCTATCAACTATAAGGAGAACTGATTTCTTAACTATCAAGAATCACACAGTCCATTGATATAGTATGCATATTAGCTTCTCTACCACCAAGATAGTAGCTTTTAAAAACAGAAATTTATTTGCTTACAATTCTGGAGGCCAAGTCTGAAATCAAGGCCTTCGCCTACCTGATTCCCCAAACTTGCAGTGGAAGCCTTCCTTGCCCCTTGCCAGCTGAGCCAGTGATCTGTGGCATCGTTCAGCAGGCAGCTATGTCAACCCAACCTCTGCATTTGCCACCCCATGGGCTCTCCTGTGTCCTCTGTCTTCTTGTGAGGATAAAAGCCAGGGCAGATTAAGGGGCCACCCTGCCCCAGCATGGCCACATCTGAACTTGATCATATCTGTAAAGACCCTTTTAGCATAGAAGGCCACACTGGCAGGTCCCAGATATTAGGATTTCAAACATATCTTTGTAGAAGAGACAGCTCCACCTACTATAGGGTGCTTCCTTGTTTCCATTCACAGAGCTTTGCAGTTTTCAATATGAAAAGTCCTGTAAATATTTTATTAAATTTACTATTTCCATTCTGTTGAGCAACTGTAATTGGCACACTATAAATTTAGGTTTCCATATGTTAACTGCTAGCGTAGAGAAATACATGTGACTTCCGTATTTTGACCTCCTCCTATCCTGGCTCATTTGGCAGTAGTAGGAGGATTTCCATTTTGTTTTGTTGTTATTCTTTGGGAGTTTCCACATATACTAATGTAGACAGTAGGTGATTTCATGAGGATGGCTTCGTTTCTCTTTTTCCAACCTGTATGCCTTTTTATTTCCTGGCCCTGTTGCACTGGCTAGAAGTTCCAGCTCTCAGCAGAATAAGAGTGGTGAAACTGGACGTTATCCATGTATGGGACACGTTTTACTGAGTTTGTCTCTGGGACTGTGAGTTCATCTCTTACCCCACAGGGTCCGCTGCTAGCCTCTCCAGTTCCCAGTTTTGGATCTAGGAAGACAAAATAAACCTCAGGGACCTCAGCTGTATGTTATTCCTTGGGTCCCTCACTGGTCTCCTCTCTTCTTAAGTTTATCTTATACATGATGTCGTATGTTGTTTTTCAGTTGTATTTCGTGGGGGGAAAGGGAAAGGCACATTCACTCTATCTTCCTAGAAGTAGCGAAGTCTTTTTGTGAGTTCATTTGATCCTGGCAACAAATTTGCAAGTGAGGTGTTAGCCCCTGATGGAGAACTACAAATTCTGGGAACAGAGGCTTGGCTGTGCTTGAGTAGTAGGAAGTACACTGCTGTCCCCTGTACCTCAGTCCTCCCAGGCTGTGGAGTTTTCCTTAGAATCCTGGTCCTTCCAACTGTGATCTCTGGCCTGGTACAGGAGAGATAAATGTGAGTCCCAGAAGCAGGCAGGGGACACCTGAACACTTGGCTATAGGTTCACTGTCACAGAAAAAATGATGCTGTAGACCACTGCAGCCACTGCCAGGCAAGGCCACGTTGGAGGTAACTCTGACCCAGTGTCTTAGAAGGAGACCAGGGAGCCAGCCTTCTCTCTCTGCCCAAATTTGTCTGACAGTAATTACATTTTCATAACAGATATGTTAGTGGAATAACACATCAGGCACCGGTGGGGCTGAGATTTATGTGCTTGGGGTATGGCAGGGAGAGCTGCTCTCATTCGGGTTGGCGGAGCATGGGAGGTTTGTCAGGGAAACTAGAGACTGGGAGGGTCATTCAAGGGAATAGGGCACCTGACAGTGGGTCATTGAAGTGCCCTGAAACCTCTGCTCTTCAAACACACACATATATATATATATTAGGGAAGGGTGTTCCGGGTGTCTCACTTCTAGGTCAGGCTCTTAGTGATCCACCTGTTTACAGCCTGCCCAAGAGCTGGGATTACATGCATGGACCACCATGCCCAGTCTCAATTGCCATCTCAGTGCACCCTGGTGGGCAGAGCCAGCACGGCAGGCCTGGGGATCAAAGCCCTGGCCCCTGTGCCTGCTTGCAAGCACTTTAATCCCGCTGAGCTATTTGGCTAGCCCTATGTTCTTCAAACTTCTTTCACTCACCACCTAGCAGATTTTTAGAAATGCCCATAGATGCCCCATTCAGGCGATCATGATCTAACTTAAAGAGCCATAAAGACTGGTGCTAAACATTGGCTCTATGGGCAGGGACTGGTATGTAGATCTTCTCAAATGATGGCGGATGTTTAACATATTGGTCTACAATCTAGGTTAGAGCTGGGCTGACACCACCTGGTCTTCTTTCAGCATTCCTTTGCTTCCAGAAAAGACCTGCTGAAGTCATGTATCGCGGTCCTGGGATCCTAGCACAAGCCAGGTCCTCCCACATCTTCCAGGCCGCGGACACACTGTCATCTCTCCTCAGCAGGTCTGCTGGCGCTCTCTTACTCTACCTCTTCTTTGTCCCAGATGCAGCTCAGATTGCACCTCCCCTGGGAAGCTGGCCTGCCCCTCCCAAGCCCACCTCAGGTGGTGCCAGCTGTGGCTGCCTCAGCTCCCCTCGCTGCCTCTCCAGGGGCAACCTCTCACCTCTGTATCATCCACTAGAGTAGGGGGCCCCTGGGGGCCAGGGCCAGGTTAGACTCATCTCAGAATTCTCAGCAGAGCACCAGGCATGCAGTGGGTGCTCGATTAAATGTGTGCTGTATGAAAGAAAAAGGAATGAAGTGAAGGAAAGAAGGTCTGGAGCATGGAGAAAATGAGGGAAGAAGAAGCTCTATCTCTTCTTGTTGGACTATGCCATTTGTCTTAGAATCTGCAGAGCATAGCACAGAAACAGCCTGCGGCGGGTTAATGCATGTGAATAAATGATTCCATCGATTGTCTTTACTGAAGAAGGGATTGGCTCTATCTCTCAAGGACAGGAATTGGGCCTTGATCCTGTCCATGGCTCAGGGTGAGAGGAATAAACAGACTCCTTAAAGTGCATGGTGCCCATTTCCCAGCAGAATTGCTCCAGTAGGAAGGGCCATTTCTTCTGCACATCAGACTAGGCCTCTGTCCCAATGGCACCAGCAGTTTGAGGTCCCAGTAAAGGTTAAGTTTGAACTCTACCAGAAGGGCCAATGGCATGATTGTCATTTCTTTTTTTTTTTTTTAGTTTTTATTTTATGTATTTGGTACATAAAATACCATAGGGTCCCACTATGCTGCTTGGACTCATACTGAGCCTCCTGTTTTCAGCCTCCCCAGCACTGGGATTACAGGCGTGAGCCACCACACCCAGTCTCTGTGGCTGGCTCAACGTCCCTGTGGGTGGGGCCAGCACAGCATGTGGTGCCAGGAAACAAACCCTGGTCCCTGCACTTGCCTAAGTAGGCACTGAGTCCACTGAGCTAGCTCGCTGGCCCATGACTGCTATTTCTAAGCAGAGATAAGAGATGGAAACATACCTGAAAGACCACTCAAGTCATTATCTTTATTTAATTTTTTGGGTGGGGATGCTGAGGTATAGATTGGTTTGCTAGAGCTATTGGTCCAGGTCCTACGACCAGTCTAAGGCAGAAATCCAAGGTTGTGCCAAGTCATCAGAAACTCCCATCTGCCTATGGGACGCAGATCTCTGCAGGCTCCTGCTGTACCCCAAGGAACACCGGTTTGGACATGAGGGTGCTGAGAACTGCTTTGTCATGGATATTTCCTATGGAAACTGTCCTTGCCCTCTGACCTACAGCCTTCCCCGACAGAGAGCTAGAGTGGCAGCCGGTCAGTGACCTGTGATATGGGCTGGAATGCTGAACACAGCCAATAATAGCTAAAAAAGCGTTGGGTAGAGAGGAGATTGAAAGAGCACAATGGCTGCAGAATCCACATCTGCTGAAGCTCACAAGGAGAGGGAACTCTGTGGAGCAGGAAGCAGGGACACAGCGAAAAGATGGGAGCAGAGATGAGGAACCCGGGCAGTAGTGACAGAGCAGGGCAGGACCCCAGAGAGCGTCGCTCGCTGTCCCAGTGGAGGAGCAAGCAACAATCTAATCTGCCATTGCATGGCTCCAGGCCATCCTCCATAGCTCGACACGAGGCCCGGCTCCTGGAGGGGACCTTCCTTTCCCTCACTACCCCGTGTCCATCCTTACAGTAGACGACGCATTCGGTGAGCTGCTGGGGCCGATCTCTGCTCCTCCTGGCCCACAGCAGGCAGGACCTCAGGCTCGGCTGCCTCTGTGGATGGCACTTGTGACGTGGAGGGTCGAGGGTTGCAGACGGATCCCCTGGGAGATGCAGGGGCTACCAGGGCTGCTTCTCTGCGTTCCTCCCTCTGCTCCACTCCTTACCCTCCCTTTGGTCCTCCATATTTTGCTGTCTATTTCCTCACATCACCGTCCTTCTCGCCTCCTCCCTCTCCCTCTTTCTTTCTCTCTTTCTTCTTCTTTGTTTCCTATTCTTTCTCTCCCCCTCTCCTATCTCTTCTTCTCTCTTCCATCCTTTTCTCTCCTCCTCTTTGTTCCTCCTATTCCTTCTGGTTTCTGTTCCTCTCCCTCCTGCTTTTTGCTTTACCACGAAGCTCCTAGCAAGTGCTGAATACCGAGTGCTGGACCAAACCCTTTATGCGTATCATACATCCCAACTTTCCCACAACCAACAACATTCTTGTTACACAGCCCATTTTACAGACAGAAAAAGGCAGGCAGAGCACGAAATTCTTGCCCACAGTCACACAGCAAGCAAAAGGGCTGAGTGGCAAGCCTGACTCCAAAAGTGACACTCCAGCCACTGCACCAGGAGCAGAAGCAAGGCCATTGTGAACCCGGATGGGTGGAGCCAGACAGAAAAACAGACAAAGAGCAACGAAAGGAAATCTTCAGACCAAATTGGTTTAGAAATCTATTGCACTAACCACATCATTGCCTGACAAAAAGAATCTGCATGAAGCCAGTGAGAAGAGAAAGAGGGAAAAAATAACCCACCACGACGATAGACCCTGTCCACCTTCATGTCAAAGCTGCTTTCCAAATAGAGGTTAATTTAGTTCCTTGATCAAATTCTCCTGCTAGCAGACAAGCAGAACAATGTCATGGTCACTGATCTGCCCTATCTGCGTTTCTGTCCCATCTGACACCAAGGGGCTCTAGTGCATGAAAAGCTAGAGGAAAAGGTTTCACGGTGGCTACAGAAGGCTCCTGCCCGCTCAAGATATTGGAGGAAAGGATGGTTCACGAGACATGCTTGGTTCCCAGGAGCCTCATTATCGGAGCACCCTTAGCCCTTCCTGAAGGAGAGAACCCTTCTTTCAGGAACCTGCATCTTTTCCTTTTTTGTTTGTTTGTTTGATTGGTTGATTTGTAGCACTGGGGATGGGACCCAGGGCCTCTCCTGCTCTAGGTAAGCATCCTATTACTGAGCTGAGTCTCCAGGCCCGAGACCACTATCTTTTGTAAATAGCAAAAGGAAAGGAAACTTAGCGTGACTACATATATATATATATATATATATATATATATATATATATATATATATATATATATGTATGTATGTATATATTCTAGAGAAGGTCTCACTGCATAGATCAGATTCCTAGTGGTCCTCCTCTTTTCAGCCTTCTCAGTGCTGGGATGATAGGTGTATGCCACCATGCCCAGTCTCATTCGCTGTCTCAGCACACCTCGGAGATGGAGCCTGCACAGCATTCTGGGAATTGAACCTCTGGCCCTTGCGTTTGCCTAAGCAGGTGCTTTAATCCGCTCAGCTCCCTGGCTGACCCTTCAGGGTGACATTTTGATGGGAGACCCCAAGATGTAAGCTAATCAGATCAGCTAGAATGTCCTGGACACTTACTAGCTACTAGGACCTGCATTGTTTTTAAATGTAGATGATTTAATTTTATCTCCACAACTCTGAGGTTGACACCTTTATTGCTTACCTGGGATGCCACAGAAAAATGTGGATGCGAACCCATAGCCTCTTGGGCTCTTTCTACTCAAACTTGGGGCCTCTGTCTCTTCTCCTGCTCAACCTAAGCAGGCTCATGCAGGCTCTGATCAGTAAAGTTCTCCAGCAGGGGTCCCATCTCATGTGCTAACTTGATGGTTCCTTGAGCCTTGAATGGGGCTGCTTACGAGCCCAGCTATGCATAAATAGCTGAAGTGTGAGTGAACCTGGGTCACCAAGCCAGTCTCACGTAGCATGCTGGCTGTCCTTTCTGCCAAATCCAGAACTCCGCCAGCCTACACCTCAGGCATGTGAGCAGCAAAGCCTCCAGACCTGGGGTCGGCAGATGCTTGCTGTAAACCACCTAACGGTTGACATTACAGGCCTTGCAGGCCAGACTGTCCCAGTCATGATGGCTCCACTTTGCTGTTGCCACAGAAGGAAAGCATTATGCAGCCAGGTGGTGGCTTTCATAGCTAACTTTGGTCCATTAAAAAGGTGGCGTGCTGCCCTTGGCCTGGGGACCATCATGTGCCAGTTGGGGCTATAGAGGGCTCTAAGGCCAAGAGCGTCACACAGTGGTGGAGCATTTGTCTGGCATGCCTGAGGACTTGGGCTCCAACCCCAGTATTGCAACCCCCACCCCTACAAATAATAAAACAGAGAACACAAACATGAGGATGACTCTCACTGCCAGCTGTAAGAGATTTCCCACTAGACTCCTGGACATCACAGACCTGAGACATCCATTCCTCCTGGACTCTGTCCTGACCCCTAAGAAACAGACTCTGTAAGAAGAGCACAGGAGTGGTTGTTGAACACTGCTAAGTTTAGGGTAGCGTGCTGTGCAGCAGAAGATACCCACGACACTCCCATTTCATATCTAGGAAGACTGAGGTTCAAACAGTTTGAATTATTCATCTGAAGTTTCATAGCCAGTAAGTGGAAGAAGCCAAGCTGGTTTTCCTGAGAAAACAAGGAGCCAGTTGGTGTCTAATGAGATCGAATGGCCAGAACTGTCACTGTAGCATAAGAACACACAGGCTCTGAAGGGAGGCCAGAAGGGGAGGCCAGAGAGAGAAGGAGGGGCCAAACTACGCATGCTCTCGTGATCTGTGGTAAAGGACCCAGTTTGTTTTCTATAAACCAGAGAAAGCTGCTTGATGGATTTGAAGTGGGGGAGTGATGGGATTCCAATTATATTTATTAAGATTCACTCTGGATGCCTTGCAGAGAATAAATGGAGAAGGGAGCAGCCCTGATCTACGCTATGCAGAGTAGCCAGGCTTCACTTGCCAAGCAGGGGTCAGCAGTCATCTTGACGACCTTGGGGACCTGCACGGAGATCGGTGACCTCCTCACTTCTGGCTGATCATATTTAATCCACCTTCAACACAATGTACAAGCACTTCAGGGTACAATCTTTCCCTTCTTGTGTGGGTCTGGAAGTACCCAAGGGACAGTTTTGCAGTAGCCTCATCAACAGACCAAACAAAAGATGTGTAAATCATGCTGGAAAGAACGACCTACCAGAGCCTGCTGCTAGCCACCAGCCCAAAGAACAACCAATCAAACCGGCTGTGGCTCACGGATGAATATCCCCAAAGATATCCATCACTGTGTCCATCCAGTCTCCAGCAGAAGCTGAGAAATAAATCCCCCAACCCTTAGTTCAACAGATGTTCAGATGTTCGGAAAGCCGAGAACCATCTGCATAGCAATGGGGCAGATGGAGAAGCATCTCGCGGAGCAGAGCAGGCAGGGTCTGGCCCACCAAGGAAACTCCCTTTTGGCATCCCTCCTTGGCCCTAATGCTTCCTCCTCCACACACTCATTCATTCTTGTTTCTCCGTGCTCTCACTTTAAATCAGACAGATGCCTGGCATGCCTATCTCCCCACTGGTTGCTAGATGCCCCGTCCCCAGCTTACACAAAACAAACCGCACTTCCAGACCCACCCTTTCCCCTTCCCCTTCCCACCCAGCATCCGGTCATGCCAGCCCCGCAGGCCCTTCCCCAGCAGAAGCTCAGTCTCACCTTGTTGATTTTGTTGGTTTTGGGGAGCGTCTGGCTGATGTGCAGGTCTGAATACCGGGGTGGCTTCCGTACAGGATTGTTGATGTCACACGGGACTGACTCTGTCCGGACTAACCTTGCTGGGTCCGTAGGGGCAAAGACAGAGATTTGAGAACTTCAGTATCATTTTGGCTTTGACCATGCCAGGAGTGCAGAACGCAGAAGCCACCCTGAAGACCTGGACCGGACACCAACCACGACCATCACCGCACCGATGTGGTGGGTTCTGGCTGCTCTCCACGGTCTCTAAATATTTTACACAGTCAGTATATGACTTTTGTCAATAGAAAGCACGGTAAAAGAACAAAAGCTACCAGGGTTTTGTCTTGTTTCGTTACCACTATTGTTTCATATTGCCTCTCATTTTACAGCTTAGGCTCATTTAAAATACAACAGGGTCCTGATCTCTTGGGTCTAGAGTTAGTGAACTAGCTTGTGATGGCTACCTATCCACCCCACCCACCCGTAGACCTTGGTTAGCACCATCTTTTGTTCCTTATGGGGTTTCTTAACCTGTTGCACATTGAAACATCATTTGTTCTAAACAACCATAGCTCCCTGAAAGATTCTCCTCTACCGCCCTGACCCTAGATGTCCCATCCAAAAGCCACGTAGAGAGCTGGGCATTCAGTGGTGCTAAATAAATGCCCCCAGCACAAACCCAAGCCTCTCCTCTGTCCAGCTTTTCTACACTAACACAGACTATAGTGAGGGACAACAGTGAGCAGCTCAGATTCAAGTCCTATGCCTGATACTGGTTCTTGTTAGTTTTTATTTTTTATTTATTTTTTTTTTTTTTATTGTGGGGAGGGAGGAGAGGGAGGGATTGGCTGAGAAGTTAAAGCTTTGTACTGACCCAGGGATTTAATTTCTCTACTTAGCCTGAGCTGCCATTGTCATGGAAACTGACTCTATTTTCAACTTTTCACCAAGAAGGGGTAAAAAGCAAGAGGCTAGGAGGCTTCTGGAAAGTTCAGCTAGCTTGGCCTGTACCGGTACCTGCAGGGTTACAGCACAAGGAACACAACCTTGAAGGTGGGTAGGAGGGAACCCACCTCCAAATGCCAGCCTCTGAGCACAGGTCACCTGCCAGCAGGCTGGGTCTCGCCTCCACATAGGAGTTGCACTCTGGTAGCACCTACTAAGGCGAGGAATTTGGTGGGAGGTGAATTCCCCAAGGAAGCTAAGCCAGAGCTGTGGCTCAGATGCAAGGAGAATTCAAGTTTCAAAACAGCCTCTTCGAGTGTATCCAGTTTCTTAGGGAACAGATGGTTCTTAATTAAGGCTGTGGGGTAGGAAGGGGCAGGAGAAGAGATATGAAGGCTTGTCCTGCATTTCTCTCTTTTGGTGATAAGCAGTGCAAAAATCATCAGAAACCCACTGCCCGTTGGCTTTGGGGCTGCTTTTTGCAGCAGTTTGCCACCTTCTTCAGATTTCCCTTGGGTTTGTTCTAAACTTGAGTGATTCCCCTGAGCAAGCACTAGCCAAGGCCAGGGGAGATGGAGAACCGAGGAGGAAAAATTGGTTGTGTCCTAAAGTTGTTTTCTGGCTCCCTCCAACCGATAGATGGGCAGTGGCAGATAGGTGGCCAGAAAGACTTTATAATGTCTAATAAGTTGCTAATAAAATAAGCATCTGGCTCAGGAAACTGTATTTGGACTTTTGTTTGAAATGTTAGAGAAGCTGAGGACATAGGTCTCCAGATGGTGCCTGGCTCTGTCTGGCCAGCTATTCCCCTTCAGGATACTCGATGGCCCTTGGAGGCATCTGAGTTTCTCTGCAACTTCAGTTCTCGAGCGGAATTTTGCACTCAAAGGCACATGGAAATCCAGATTCTGTTACAGACGCAGAGTCTGCTTCTATAGGCCTAAAGTTGGATGTTTCTAACATACTCTTAGGAGAGCCCAGGATGGCTGGTTCAAGGACCATGCTTTGAGTAGTAGGGGCCTGGCCATGGTGACCAGTGTCCAGTCTGCAGTGAATACAAGTGCTTTGCACTACACTATGGTAGCCTCATGTGGCTACCAAGCCCTGCCATGTGATGGAGTAATTTTAATTTGTATTTTTGTCTAGTTTTAATTAATCTAGAGTGAAATAGTAGATGTGGTCAGCAGCTGATGACAACAAGCCTAGAGCACCCACCGGCAGTGCACTGCAAAATGCATAGTGCTGTCTGGGGGCAAATATTCCACAGGGCAAGGGTCAGAGGAATTATTTAGAAAACTGCACTATGTGCTTGCTGCTTATTTGGTCCTTGGCAGGGATAGAAGAGTCTTTCCTTTCAGATAAGTGGGTCTTGCTTTTGTATGGTTAAAGATTAGGAATAAACTCCCTGCCTGGTTAGGTTAGCCCCAACATCCTCAGAGCCCCCAAAGGTAGCATACAGATGGCCCAAACCAACAGGCGTGAGCCAGATCCTTTCCCAAGGCAGTTTCTGGAAAGCCAAGTTGATTGAGTCTGGAGAGCACACAATGGAGAAACACTCAGCCAGAACCCTTCCTAAGTGTGGAGGAAAGGCAGTGACATTGAGGGAAACAGAAGAGGTAGAAGCTAAGAGAAGAGATAAGAATGAGAGGGCAAGGGCTGAACCTGGGGGCTAAAATACCATAGGGACCAGCGTAAAAGCAAAGGTTTCCAACAACAAGCACACAGATGAATAAGGAGGACAGAAGCCAGGAAGCAGATGTGAGGATGAAAGAAAGGAGGTGGCTAAGTAGATGGGAGCAAGGAGGTACCCAGAGCCACGCAGGATGGGAAGGACGGCGTCTTGCATGGTCAGCAGGAGTCCCCACTCCAAACCCACCACTGGGGAGCAAGTGTTAAATACTTACCTCCTCGGTGGATGATCAGGAGATGGCAGGGTGGGGCTTCTTTGGTGCATTTGTTGTGGCACTTTAACCTGAGGGATAAAAGGGAGATAGAAAAAGGTGGATGAATGGCTGCATGAATGGACAGATGGATGTGCGGATGGATACATAGAGGAACAGATGAATGGAAGGATGGAAGGGTGGACAGAAGGTAGGAAGGAAGGATGGACAAATGGATGGATTGATGGATGGATACAGACAAGTGGAGCCATGGAGGATGAATAAATAGGCAGAAGTATTATGCATGGGTGGGCAGATGGTGTAGCAGGTAGACAGATGGAAGAGTAGGTAAATGGGTGGATGGACAGATGGATACAGATAGAGGGAGGCATGGTGGATGAGTGGATAGGTGGATGGATGAATGAGTAGGTAGATGGATGAGTTGGGGCACAGAAGAACGAGTGAGTGGTTAATGGTTGTTTGAATGGATGGATGGATAGATAGATGGATAGTGTTAGTAGATAGATGGAAGAGTATGTAATTGGAAGGGTAAATAGATTTGTGGGTGGTTAGATGGACAGAGAACTGTATGGATGGATGGATAGATAGATAGATAGATAGTAGGTAGACAGATAAATGGATGAGGGGGTAGTGGAAGTTGGTGCATATATATAGAAAAATAGGTAATTGGAAGGGTGAGCAGATTGGTGGGTGGCCAGATAGATGGACAGAGAACTGAATTAGTGGAAGGGTGGGTGGATGGATGGATGGATGGATGGATGGATAGTTGGATTGATGAGATACCCCAACAGTCTGAAAAGTTCTGGGTGCTTGTGTATACCAAGTGTGAGATGAGACGAGCCAACTGCTGCAGAGGCATGTCCTTGGCAACCCTGAAGTTAGCTCTCAAGAGGGCGTCCATCACCCCCACTCTCAGGTCCATTCTGGGTGGCCCCAGAGTGGGTGACAACTGTATTACCAACAGTATCTATGTGGACATTTCCTTGGGGACTCAATTGCCAACTCTTGTACTATACATTTTACATATGCTGTATCATGTGAACTTTGTCACGTTAAGAAATGAACAACTAACATTAAAGTTAGTATCATTCCCACTTTCTGGGAGGGGGGACAAGATTAACTGATTTGTTCTTGCAATAAGCTTGGGCCAGTTGTCCCAAAGTTGGTCTTTCATTTCCTATAAAGGCTCAAGAAGCAGGGGACATGGAATGCAAACTCTAAACTACGATAAGATCACTAACAGATTCTAAGAGGTAGTAAGTTGAAGTTTAGAACCAAAACACCTGTGTTTAGGAGAAGCCCAAGATAGCAACTTTCTCTTCTCCTAGTTACCTGAATTCATAAGAGTGCTAAAACATCCCATTTTACTGTAGCTGGCTTTGTCATTTTCTTTCTGAGCTTTATGCCAGCCAGATAGACACACACTATGGAGGACGTTGTAAGAACTCCATCCAGATGCCCTTGGGTTCTTTTCCTGCCGTTGTGCACACCGGCCCAACTGCCAGGAGCCACAACTCTGCCCAGTGGCTGATTGCAGGCTGCTTAGAGGTTTAGTGTTATAGTAAAAAGTTACACATACTATACAGAGACACGTGAAGTTTGGGTTTGCCTTCTGCCCCCTTCCTCTTGGCGATTTCACAGGTCACTTCCATAGAATGGTTTGACTGGTTCTCAAAGAGGAGTCCTCTGGTACATTAACATCTTCTGGGAGCTACAGGAGGCCCAGGCCCCAGAACTGCTGAACCAACAACTCTGAGGCTAGGCTGGAAGAGGAGCAGGCTGCCCTTCAGCAAGTCCTAAGGGGAGGCTGATGCATGCTCAGGCAGGAAGACCACCTGTCAAAAGGATCACTTTAGGGTGTCTATACATTTCCCTGAGTTCTCTTGGGTTCGGTCTTTCATGGCCCTGGATTCCTCTCTGACGTGGAAGAGTTAGATCTGGTGCCCTTGAGAATGCAGAGAGAGATGCATGGAGGGTCTGGGTAGGTGCCCAAATGGACCCAGAAATTCTTCCAAACACGCTAACTCCAGTTCCAGCTGAGGATGGATGGATGGTATTGTCCAAGGGAAACTAAACCGATGTGCCTCTCTATCTGAATAGCTATTTTCCTCAGGTTACTAGATGAATGGCAAGTGATATTGATTTCCCATTCATGATAATGGGTCACAATTTCATCTTTAAAAACACTTATCTAAGTTTAAGAGAAACTATTAGCAGTAAATGAGGGCGATAGATATTCTCATTACATGGATCCGATCGTTACATGCTTTATGCGTGAATTGAAACAGCATGATATACCCCACCAATATGTACAATTGCCACATATCCATTAAAAGCAAAAACATTTTTAAAAGTAAGGCCAATATGTAGCTAGGCAAAGTCATAGCTATATTGAACAGAGGACTGAGTTGGGCTAGGACAAGCGCACTTAGACAATATGGAATCTTCAAAAAGAGGAGGTAGTTCTTGGCCCTGAAAAATCCAAGAGGGTTGAGAACCTAAAGAGGAACAACTCTTGGTGATGAGCACCGCAAAGTCAAAGGGACCCTGAAAGGAATAGGAGTTCCCACATCTTGTGGTACTCACCATGTATGAGGAAATGCCTTGGGTGCTTTATCTAATTCATGGCATCCTCAGAAAGACCCCTAGGAAGCAGCAATGATTGCGATCTCATCTTAGGCAGCGAGAAATCGAGGCCAAGCAAACTTAGATGGCCTGCTCAAGGTCAGATAGCCAGTGGGCAGCAGGTCCCAACCACCGAGCTGGATGCCGCCCACATTTCCCTTCATCTTGTTTTGCATAGGGGGTCGGAATGGGCAAAGAGGAGGGTCCCAAGGAGATTGACTGACCCGAGTCAAAATGCTCTTCTTTGAGATGAGCCTAAGATATAACCTAGCTCTCCCCACTGTAGTTGCCTGATTTTAACAGGGTAATAAAAACGCTAAATTCTTGTGACTCTTCTCTCCTCTCCTCTCCTCCCCTGCCCTCCCTTCCCCTCCCTGCCCCTCCTCTCCCCTCTCCTCTCCTGCCCTCCTCATCTCTCTTCTCCCTGTCTTTGTCTCTGTCTCTGTCTCTCATTCCCCCTCCCTAAGGCCACCAGACTCCTGGATCTATGGAGAAAGCCCTAGATTCTCTGGGATAACCAATGTTACATTAAAACTCTCACATGGAGCTCTGCCGAATGTAAAGCAAGCCATTCACTTATTCAGCCATGTATACATTCACTTAACAAATGTGCAGGTACAGGGAACATATAGCAAACAGGCTGATGAGGCTCTACATTTAGCAGGAGAGAGAGTGGAAACAAGAGCACATAAGTCAAAAGACCGGAGGTTGGGTAAAGCTTGTCAGAGCGATGCAAGGAAATGAGATGGGGAGCCAGAGGGATGGGAGGAGTCTCTGGCTAAGGGTCACCTAGGAGGGCCTCTCCCATAGGTGACAGAAACTGAGTTCTGAAACAAAAGCTCAAGGACAAAAACAAGCTGGTGGGTCAGGGCTCAAAAGGCAAAGGTCAAGGAGGCCAAAGAAGTGGAATCTAAGGAAGGGGGTTGCAGAGCAACCAAAGCCACACCAGAAACCTGTGTTTGGTTCTCTGGGCCCTGAGAAGCACTGCGGACTCCAGAGGATAGTGACATAGCCACAGTGATGCCTGGGAAGCCCTGGAGAATCTGCTGAAGCCTAATGGGAGTTGGCCAAGCAGGGTCTGTACTTGGTATAGCTGCACTTTGCTCTGGCATCTTCTAGAAAGATTTTTTTTTTTCTCCATTCTGTACCTCCACCTAGGAGTCTTTTCTTATAAGCTCGGCTGGAAGGTTGACTTGCCGGTGCCAAGGAGCAGGGACAAGCAGTTCGATTTCACCTTTGGACCACAGCCAAGCCTGGACAAGATACCCAGGCCTCCTATGACCTCTGCCCATTCTGGAGCCTTCTCTGTGGCCCTTTACTCTTCTGTGTGCCTTGCTGCTTATCTGCTCCAGTCATGCAAAAGTCACCCTCCACCTCCAGCTAAAGAGGTTAACACTGGGCCCAGGAACACAGCCTGGTTTGTGCAGAAAAACCTCACGAAATATCAGTGATGCCGGGCACTTCAACTTTGCATGGAGGAGGGCAAGGGGGACCATGGGTAGGTTCTGCACCACACAATTCTGTGTCTCATTTACAGAGTCATTTTTCTGGCTTAAGTGCCTGTCATTGCTCCCAAATTAGCCTTTTTCTTTCAGTTCCCCGTGGAAGAAAGAGCAACTGGCCTGGAGTCTGTCGGTTGCTCGCCTGCTGGGACATCAAATTCCCAAGCCTCACCCTCCCAGGTCCCATCCTGGAAGGGTCTGCAAAGGGAATTTCCAGCAGCCCTGGGGAAGTACTGCCTAAGAGGAATGTGTTCATTTTCCCAAACGGCAGAAGTCCAGGACCGTAAATCTTCTAGAAAACAGTGCTCCCTTCTGAGGTGGGATGGGGTCAGGAGAGGATACCGAATCGCTTCCTGGCTGTGACAACTTGGGCCAAGTCATAGGCCCCATCTGACCCTCAGTTTCCTCCTCTACAAAGTGGGGACAATCACATCATCAGTGTCGCCAGCCTGCAGTGAGGACAGATGATAGGATGCAAGGCACCGGGGACAGAGCCTTGGCACACAGTAGGTGCTCAAGGTGTGGCAGGCACTATCACCCCTGCCACGGTGGCTACTGGAATTAGCCTGAGCTTGTACAACAGCTTTCTTCCATGCAAACCCTTAGGATTTGTTGCTGGTAGATATTGGGGGTGCTGGAGAGCCCAGAAGCCATAACCACCTATGGGTGGGAGCTGGATGATGAACAGCCATTTTCCTCTCTCTCCCAGGGGGAATGTGACCCAGCGGCCTGCTCAGGGCGCCACTGACGCCAGTGGCCCACGGGGCACCTGCGCCTTGGAGTTCCCAGTTCAGGCTGGTTGCCCTCCCCGCCCCGCCCCACCATCGCCCTGCAGCTGCAGCCTGGGATCAACAAGCCGCTGGCCTTGGACCCCTTGGCTCTGGGTCTGTGGAGTCAGGAAATCCCAACCTGTACCTCCATGATTATTAAAAGCAGTGCGGAACATGGGGACCTGCCCCAGGCTGCCACAGCAGAGCTGCGCTCCCGCTCCCGGCCCCTGGTTCTTCATGGGGCCCTTTAGCCCATAGTCCTCTGGGCTGGAGGCGCTGTGCATTTTGGGTTGGTGGCTCTGAGTCATTCTCGGTCTTTGGCCAGAGGCCCTCAGTGGTTCTAGAAAACTTGGACTTTGGAATCAAGCTCCCCTGAGCTGGTGTCAGAGTTCTGCCCCTCCCAGGAGTGTGGTCAAAGGAACCCCACAGGCAGCACACACAGGGAGGGTAGTGCCCCTCACAGAGCCTGGAAACTCAAAGAGCATTTGTTCAAGCGTTTGTTGCAAATGGCCGATTTCCTCTTAAACTTCCAAAGCTTGGTAGGCTACACTTCAGTCGTGGAGGAAAGCTGCTTACATGGAACATCCTATTCCCCCAAAGGAGCCGTGGGCTGGTGAGACACAGTCTCTGCCAGAAAATTAAACAGCTGGGCCGGCAAATGGCTCAGCAGTCTAAAGCACCCGCTTAGGCAAACTTAGGCAACCACGGCGACCATGGTTTGATCCCTGGCACCACATGCTGTGCCAGCCCCCCACCCCCAGGGCAGGCTGAGCCAGCCATAATACAAATAAATAAATAAATAAATACAGCCAAGGGCACAATCCGGGGCCTCCTCTTGGCTGCAGTGGCGTTTTGCTCCCCAGCCCCCCTTCACTGTGTCTGTGTCAATCATGGCCTGGACGCACCTTGGAAAAGCTGAGGGACAGCACAGGAAAGAAGAAAAAAAAGACAGATAGAAGGGAAAATTCCTTACACGCTGCTGATTACATAATCTAACAAAATTTACTGAAAAAAAGGGCGGGCTATTTCTTATCAATTACATCCCTCTTAGTTTGTGAAATGCAAATCTGTCTCTCTCTAGCTTTCCCTCCCTCCCTCCTTCCCCTCCCCCTCTCCCTCCCCCGCCCCCCACCCCACCCCTTTGCCTCTGCATTCCCTTCAGTCTTCCTTCCCTTTTCCCAGTATGAGACTAAGGACAGAGATTTGACCAGAAGCAAACTGGATCTCCATGGATAGTGCCCAAGAACTGTAGGGGACAAATCATTCCTTTTATAAGCAGCTTCACTTTTTTTTCTTAATAGCTTTGTCACAGCCCCAAGCAGACCTGCATAACAGACACAAGCTGTGAGCCCAGCATGGTGCTGGGGTCAGAACCAGCCTTTCTGGAGGAAGAACAGGCAAAGCCCCTGCTGGGGAAGAGGGGAGGTCAATTTCAAATAGTCCAGTGGTCATTTTTAGCCAATTTATGGAGAGCTTGCTCAGGGAGGCTGAATTCCCTCATTTCACCCATTTTCTCTTGTCCTATATCAGCTTACGTTGCAACAACCCACCGGTGTACAGTCCAGACTTTCCTTACAAAGTGCAACTGGAAACATTTTCAAAAGCTGGCCCTAATATCCAAGTGAAGGTACATAAAACAGGTACCAACACTGAGTCTGGTGCTTTCCCAGGACCCATTTATTCCGAATGTCAGAAGAACAATGGGTGTGTGTGTGCATCTTTCTATACCCATTTCACAGTCAAGAAGACTGAGACCCATGAAGCAACCCACTCATGCAGGCAGTAAAGAGGACTGTGGAAACCATTCATTCTTGCCCACATAAGCCATTACTGGGTTTCTCCTTGGTGCGAGATCCTGTACTAGGCCACAGGGCAGGATAAGAAAAGGGAGGGGGGGGGCGCAAGATCGTTCATCTGAGGGCTTTGCAATTCTGGAAGGGAGTTCACTGCCTAGCGCTCTAAATCCGTTTCTGACTTCAAGCAGGGATACGTTTCCACTCAGCACTGCTGGGCATGCACCTCACAGGAATGCCGCCACTCAGATGTGAACCCCATTTGCGGGGCCTCGCAGTGAAGATCCCCTTCCCTCCAGGGGTCGCCCAGCCAACAAATGCTAACAGACCACAAGGCAGAGCCCAGGCACCCGTGCCTGTGCCAGACCAAGCAACACACACAGAAATACCCTCGGCTTGGTAAAGCCAGGTCAGGGGACAGGCAGGGAGTAGAAGCACACAACACTTAGCGTGCTCTAAGGCATGACAGGGAAGGGTAGTGGTGATGCTTTGGGCTTGGGTGGAGCCCAGGAGGGCTTCCTGGAGGAGGAAACGAGGGCTGAGCTGAGTTCGGAAGGTGAGTGGTAGCTACAGAGGTGACAAAGACGGGGCAGAAGCACGGGGTGTGAAGACACATCCGTGGGCGGGTACCAGGTCTGCTGCAGGGATTGGTGGCTCAGTGAGGCCAAGGCCCTGGCAACAAGAAGAGAGGGAGGTGAGGAGCAGATGCAGAGCTGAGGGAGGAATGTATTTGGTACAGGGTCTCATTACGCAGCTCAGACTCCTAGTGATCCTCCTGTTTTCGGTCTCCCCAGCACTGGGATTATAGGACAGCATCACCATGTCCAGTCTCTGTGGCCAGCTCAGCACACCTGGGGGTGGGGCCAGTGGGGCATGTGGGCCTGGAGATTGAACCTTGGTCCTTGCACTTGTCTAAGCAGGCGCTTAGTCCACTGAGCTGTCTTACCAGCCCAAGATTGGATTTGTATCCCGAGAGCATGGGAACCCAACAGAGGATTTTAAATGGGGAAGCAATGCTGGACAAGCATTCCAGAAAGACCACTGTGGCAGCAGAGGCTTGCACAGAAAGGGCAGCAGAGTGTCCTTCTCACTATCCTCCCTGTCCTCTCTGCAGCTGCCTTCCTTTGCCCAGGCCACCGCATCCAGGGCCCCTAAAGTCTTCTTCCAAAACTGCTCAGCCAGATCACCACTGCTTTGCAGCGGGCTCATCTCATCAAATGTCCCAGCAAAGCATCTCGGTCTCATTTTGGCTCCCGGTGGGCCTCTTCCTGGAACCAATGCTTCTAGAAACGCCTCCGTGTGCTCTCAGAGGGGGATAACCAAGCGGCCCTCCCCTCATTACTGACAGCTTGGAGGGGTTCAGCTCAGTAGCCTCCAGTTCAGAGAAAGAAAAGCTCAAAAATGAGCAAAGGACACGTGGAGGGTACTTAGCTGCGAGTCAGACCTCAGAGTCCTGTGACATGAATATTCATCAGGACCATTCTTGGCCAGAGGAGGAAGGGAAGCTGTAGCTGTACGACTTGTTGAGGGTGCCATCCCTCTGTCCTTCCTCAACTTCCCCATAAGAGGAGTAAGTGATTCAAGTATCCTTAGCTCCCTGGACCTGGGAGTATTCACCAGAACAACAGGATTGATGCATCATGGTTCAGTACAGGAAAGGATGCCACGGCAGGAGACTATTGCTGTCTTGGGGAGAGATGTGGAAAAGGCTTTTGGTCCAAGGTAAAGGTTGAGACCACTTTCTTGTACTCCATCCTACACACGGAGTTCCAGGGGGAGTAGAAAAGGGGCTGGCATTGGTTGTGACCTACTTACTGCATGGCTGGCCCCCAGGCATCTGTCACCTTGAGTCGAGATCTGTGTGTGAGAAATATATCAGCCCACCATGAGACTTCATGCCAGCGGTGCACCTCCATCCTCCCGTCTGTGGAATGGAGGTAATAACAGCACCTAGTTGGCTTTCAAAGTTGTCCCAAGGATTCAGCAAGCTCACGCATGCAGAGTGATCACTTTATCAAAGTGCCTGGATTTGTGACGGCCTTCCCATCACCGTCACTGTCATCGCCACCATTCCATCCAGCTCCCACTTGAGCTTCTAGTAGAATTATGATCATCCCTCACATACAATTCCTAATTGGATCCAAATTTTTGCTTATAATAGGTTTAAAAAAAAAAAAAAAAGTGCCCATCAGGGACCATTAATTCCATAATTGCAAAAACTGAAGTGTTTCTATTAATGGAAAAATAAGTTCAAGATTCAAGTTGGTGATCTCTGAAATGCATGCTCATAATTATATCCTGCCAATATCCTGCTTGCTATACAAACTCCTGAGGCTTCCAGGAACTTCTTGGCAACAGCTGCAACAGTGGTGTTTGTCTTTTACCCAGAGCTCACCAGTGCGCCCAGGGGTCCTACATCCTTTCTGCTTTCATTTCCTTAGCTAAAAGGTTGTACTTTGGTGCAGGAAGCAGGCCAGGAAAACACATAGAATAACCTTAGAAGGAACCAAGGTTAAATAAAAAGATTCCACGGCACAGCAGAGCTGGGAGCACAGACTCAATAAGTGCAAGTTGGCTGGCATGGACAGAAGGCCAGCCTGTTGTGGCAGGCAAGAGACACAACTTGGACCCAGCACTAAGATGCTGCTGGAATAAACTGGAAACTTGTAGTGCTTATCCCAGGCTTCCTAACGCTGTCCTTTAGCTTAGTTGGGGAACAGTCTTGGGTCTTACTGCTGCAGCAGTAGCCTCGGATGAACACACAAGCGATTTTAGGTAGCACAGACCAGCTTGTGCTCTGAAGTGACCTGCGTAGGACTAATAAGAGGTCTCTAGGCACTTGGGACTTGGAGTGCTAAGCCTACATATGTCCCAAGCAAGCTAAGATGGGGATCATCCTGTAAGAGAGGCCACAGCACCTACAAGTATCTTCTAACTGTAGGGTAGGTAACTCTACAATACATCCTGTAGCCTCATAGTGAGAATCTTATAATTTTCCCCGTAAGGTGGATAGTTTAGTAATAGGTCCATGCCTGAGGCGAGCCCTTGACAGTTGAGAGTCTAAAACAGAATACTGCACAGGATCCGCTGGCTGGGAACAAGGGATTATATAAGCCTGTGGTTTTCTACCAAGAGCAATTCTGCACCTGTCCCCCAGGGAACATCTGGCTATATTTACAGATATTTTTGGTTTTCACAACCAAGGTAGAAGAGGTCTGCTGTTGGAATCTAGTGTGGGGAGGCCAGAGACACTGCTAAGCATCCTACAGGACAGCACCCCTGCCCTGTGCATGTGTATCTGTACCCACACACAATTATCTACCTCCAGATGCCAATAGTGTTAGGCAGAGAAGCCCTGACATATAACCTTTAACATCTCTGCCAAGAAATCGTGTACTTTGGAAAATCTCAAAAGACAATAAAGAACAAGAATTGTAAGAAAGGCCCAATTTTCCAGAGATCCTACCTTGCTTCCACCCATGAAGTGATTTAGTGGGGATGTTTCGCTTTTAGCCGTTGAGTGACCAAGTTAAAGGTTCCAACTTAGCCGGGCATGGTGGCGCACGCCTGTAATCCCAGCACTCGGGAGGCTGAGGCAGGAGGATCGGTGTGAGTTCGAGACCAGCCTCGGCTACAAAAGTGAGCTCAAGGCCAGCCTGAACTGCATACTGAGACCCTGTCTCAAAAAGACAAAAATAAATAAATAAATAAATAAATAAATAAATAAAGGTTCCAACTTGAAGGGATCCCTAAGTTTCTCATGTGAATGGGATGGCCATATGTCTTAATCACACCGATGCATGTCTTTAGCTCACTGCGCCTCAGAGAGGTCTGGGAACTTTCTGTGGATTGCTCCATCAGGATGCAGCTGAGGCAGAAGCTCAGCTCAGCTCTCTGCCCGGAAACCTACATCCCCGCTGCTGTTTTACTCTCACACATCTGCGTCTCTAGAGGTAGATCCCAAGATGGACATTCTTGCAAATGACTCATTAAGGAAAAGAAAAAATCTGTTAAATTTGGGATCAGAAAATGGGGAGGGGCCAGCCAGATAGCTCAGCAGACTAAAGCGCCTGTTCAGGCAGAACACAGCAGCTAGGGTTCCATCTCTGGCATGCCGTGGTGGTCCCAACCCTGGAGAGCACTGAGATGGTGACTGAGACTGGGTGTGGTGGCCTTCACCTGTAACCTTAGTACTTGGGAGGCTAAAAATAGGAGAATCACTAAGAGTCTGATCAACATAATGAGATCCTATAGACCCTACTATATATATATATATATATATATATATATATATATATATAATGTATATATATGTATATGTATATATAATGTGTATATATATAATGGATCTTCCATCCAGGGCATAAACTACAAAGCAAAGTCTGTCTCTCTGTCCCCAGGGGAGGAGGCTAGGACTGCAACCATTTATCAAGTGATCACTATCTCTGATCCAGGAGGGAAGAGGCTTAGTCCCAGCACTTTGGGTAAAGCAGCTACTGTCCCTGCTGCTACTGGCTGCTGCTCCCATTCAGGTACCCGGAGCATGGTGACTCTGATCCCAGCATGCTCTTCTCCATGGCCTGGTCCTTGGCAAGCAGCCCACTCTCCGGAGGAGGAGGTATCCAGAGTCTGAGACTGCTTTTGCAGGAGTGGAGCTGGATGTCCTGGGACCATCAGCACTCTCAGACCACAGCAGCTTGAATTACGGCAGTCACTGGCCAGGGAGGTGCGACTGGGATGCAGCTGCAGGACAGGATGGGCCTCCCCTCCACCACGGTGTCTGCCTGGTGCAACAATGGCAGAGCCTGCTCAAAGACTCTGAAACCCTACTCTGAGCTTCTGTTCAGACCATTCCCTCTGCTTCATCTGGATAAACCCTCTGCCCTCAAAGACCTTGCAGGGAAGCCTCCCTCCATGTGCACAATGGATCCTCCATCCTGGGGTACCCATGTTGGGTACCCCAGAGCTAGGATTGTCCCAGTGCGAGGATTATCTACTGCCTGGTGTACTGCTTCATGTAGTTCCAAATTCCTTGCTCGCTTTTAAGTACAAATAAGAATTCTAAGGGAGCTTGTAAAACTGCAGCTCTCCAGCTCTTCATCCCCAGAATCTTGGCCAGGAAATCTGCAGAGGACTTAGGAAGATGCAGCTGTCCACTTCTCCCTTGACCTGGGGACAGGTGAGGCTGGGGCTGAACTCAAGACCTGATAGCGTTTGTGGGCAACTGGAGGATGCTAGTTGTGTCCTTTCCACCCTCTGCCTCAGAGCAGCCAAGTCCCTTTGTGGCAGATGTGTATCCAGGGCTGGCTACATAGCCAGAACCATGAAATAATTTCTGAGAAGAGAGAACAGGGTGGCCACGGCAAGCAGAAGCCGGGTCGAACGCTACTTCTGCACCGGTGGTGTGGGGCGCGGTTCCCTTCCCTTCCGCCCTCTAGCTGTGCAGGACACAATGCATCTCAGCCTTAGATTCCGTCTCTCCAGAGCATAAAGCGCCCAAATCACTATTGTGCACTTTTTTTCCGCAAGAAAGGCAGAGGCAGAACGGAGCCCCGGGACGTGGACCTCAGCTGTGCAGAAACCTGTCTGAGGACCTCAGCGGGAAAGGATGCAGATAGCGCATGGTCGGGCGCCGGGGAGCGCGTCGATAGCTGACTACAAACGCGAACGCGTGCCAGCTGAGTCCACAGCTATCCGGCAACGCGTGGATTATGCCGCCACCCGAGCGCTCGGCTCAACGCCACCCGGCACTCGCGAGCCTATTAGATGAAAACGTCTTGATTTAGATAACTGCAAATTGCTTTGAGTCTTAATTTCCTATTAGTTCATTAATCTCTCTATTCAGAATGGCAACAAGACAGCTGATGATAATTCCGGAGGAAGTGGGCATTAAGATGAAGCTGGAGGGAAGGGGGTTAGACATGAAGTAGCCTGGCTTCCTGGGGGAAGGGAGCACACCAAGTTAATTCATCAAGTAATAATCCTGTTATCCTGATCATTGATTAAGCACTTACAGTGGGCCAGGAACTAGGGCAAGCACTCTACTTAACAATTACCTTACTTTAGAAAAAAAAATCTAGCTAAGAAGATATTAACCCCATTTTACAGAGGAGCAAGCTGAGGTTCAGAAGGGATCACCTAGCCAGTCAGTGGCAGAGCGAAGAATCAAATGTGGGCATGTCTTCCCTATAGCCTGGGTTCTTCATCAGAGGCTATCTTTTCCGATAAATTGCTCAACGAATTTCCTGGGAAGATATGGCAGAGGAAAACCCAAATCTAGAACATGAGACCGATGGACACAAGAACCCCAGAGCTTGAACACAATCAGCAAAGCCTGTCCTTTCTTACAAAAACACGTCACACTATGAAATGTGCAGCTGGACAACAGAATCCTTAAAATTCCTACTGTTCTGTGGTGGGTCTCAAAGCAAGAGCCCAGGACTAGCACATCCTCAACCCCCTGGGAGACTGTTACAAAGGCACTTTCTGGGGACCCACCCCCAAGGTTCTAGGGTTGGGGCCCAGGAGGAGTCTGTGTTTTAACAAACCCTACAGTGCACTGTGCTGCATGTCAAGCCTCGAACCCACAATGTGAAAGAAGAGCCGCTGGCCAGCAGTGCTTCTCCTGCTCCCAGCTGACCGGGACCCTGCTGACAGGCCAGTTTGGACTGAGCAGGTCCAGGGCAGAGTCTGAGACCTGTGTTTCTCATCGGCTCTGAGGTGGGCTCAGGCAGCTGGTCTGGGGACCTCCACGTAATGGAGCGCCTGCCACGCAGGGGGTTTCACACACCCACAGAGCAGAATTGCTCAGTGTTTAAAAGCTTATTCCCTTCTGGGAAGATCAGATTCATGCCTCTGAGCTGCTTCTGAAGGACCCAGACTGGATGCTCCTATTTTTCCTACATCCTCACCCAGTCAGGAGATCTTCCCTGACTCCCTTCATTAAGGCATCAGATGCTCCCCAGGTTCTTCCTCTATCCCTTCTGTTTCGCTTTTCTCCTTAGGATCAGCATGATCTGATCACAGATCTACTTTAACACATTTACTCTGCTTACCATCTGCCTAACTCCTCCCCTCACCCACCATATAAATTCCACCAGGCCAGGGATTTTGTCCGTTTTGTTCACTGTCACTTTCCTGGTACCCGGAGGAGTTCCCGGTGTAGTATGACTATATTGCAATGGAGCATCTGTGATCGGAAAACCTGAACTCCAACAGGGCCCCAAATCCAAAACTTTCTGAGTGCTGATTAGACACTTCTAGTGGAAAAATCCCACACCTGACCTCATCTGAGGAGGAGCTTCAGTCCAGAGTCACATGTGCTAGAACCGTCCCATGAGGCTCCGGACCTTCAGGTTATATTCCTAGGTGGATATAAAATACCAGTAGATTTCATAGTAGGACTTGGGTCCCATCTCCAAGATAACTTCCTGTATGTATGCAATGATTCCAAAAGCACAACACATCTGGAACCTGCAGACGCTTGTGGTTGGATGCACTTCGGGTCAGGGACACTAGGCGTGGAGTCCTGCAGTTGCAGGTTCTCTTGCCATTCTCGCTGCCACCTCTGAAACATCGCTGCTGGTGCCCTCTTTGCACACGCTTTATTTTTGATTCTGCGGTGCGCCTCCCTCCTCTGAGCTCCTGGGCCATGGAGCCTATGTGTTATTCATTTGTGTTCCTCATCCGACCCTTCCATTGGCTCAGAAGTGACACAGAATTGTGTCAGCCCCTGTAAGCACACAGGCATCACCACCCACCCTCGTGTTAATCAACACAAACAGTTGGGATTTTATTGACAGGAGGGTGGTGTTGAACTTCAACTGCTTTCAGGAACTTGCGCTTGTAATTACATGGCAGAAGTGGCTCTAAATTCTGTTGTGGTCGCCACAAGTACAATGTGAAGCCCCTGCAGCCTGCTGAAGCTTTGCGGCAGATGCAGCAGCTGCCTTCCCCTTCTGCTAGTTTTTCTAAGGGCTGAGCAAACTGGTGAGATTGCCAGGCAATGCAACCATGGCTGGGTTTGGCAGTATGCCCGCCTGATGCCAGGGGATACTTCTGCACAAGACAAAGCAGAAGGGACATTCTTGGGTGAACTATTGTAATCTGGGATAAGGACAGTCAGTGGTGTGCTAATATCCCACCCATTTTGCAGTTGTAAAAGATGCAGCCCAAGACGACAAACCGTTTAAGAGCGCAGGCTCACAGAGGGAGTTCGAGGACAGAGCTGGGACCCAGACTCTGGCTCTGGCTGATTCCAGTCCTGTGTTCCTGACGCCTCCCTCCACTCCCAACCCTCAGCAGCCCAGCTGCTTTTGCTCATTACTTCTAGAACAGAGAGCACCCGGGCCAAGGCTGCCTCTGAGCTCCACCTCCGGGATTGCAAATTGAAACAGCCTGGGATGCTTTCAGCCTTGCTGACTCCTGGCTGAGGCCCTGTCACCTAATTACTTGACTTCAAAGACTCCACGCAGCAGGTGTGAGGATGCGAAAGCTGCCTGTTGCCCCGCACAGAACTCTGAGGGACTTGAAGGAGATGAGACAGGTCTTCTCCAGCTCTTGTCCAGGGGCAGCCAGGCAGCAGGAGGCCAGACCTGAGGCCCTGGCCTTGGGTCTCTTGGAGGCCGGAAAACTATGGTCCACAGAAGGCCAGGTTACACTGAGGACCCTCACAGTGCTCATGCCTGGAAATCACTGCTCCAACTTCCCCACTACCTCAGGCTCCTTAGGGCTTGGAACTAATTAATCCTTCCAACTCCAGGAGGGGTGGGAGCTCAGCCTTACCTTCATTACTCAGGTAATGAAGGGGGATGGGTAGAGGGAGGGAGGGCTCTGCCCTGCTGTCACCTCATGTCCATCACAAGGCAGAGATATGGGGAGGTCTGAGGGCCTCCAAATGAAAGCTTTCTACCTGGCTAGGCAGGGAGAACAAGACTAGAGGGGAAACAGGGAGCCCCAGAATTTTTTTTCTGATGCTTGTTAGTTATATAGATTAACGAATCATTTTACCCTTTACCCTCCTTGCCCTTATTCCCCTCTGCTCTTTGATAGTCCTTCTTCTACTTTCATGTTATGTCTGTTTCATTTCTGTCTTTTAAATACCACAGAGGAGAGAAAATATGTGAAATTCAAATGTTTAAAACTGGATGGCTAGAGCCAGGCAAATAGCTTAACAGATTAAAGCACCTAAAAGCAGGTGCAGGGACTGCAGGTTCGATCCCCGGGCCTGCCCGTGCAGGCCCTGCCCCTGGGGCCCCCTGAGATGTCAATTGAGACTGGGAGTGATGGCACATGGCTGTAAATCCAGCTCTTAGGAGGCTGTAAGCAGGCAGATTACTACAAGTCCGATCTAGTAGTGAGACCCTGAACACCCTGTATAACCCTGAACTTCCCTATAATAATAAACAAACAAACAAACAAAACTGTATGGCTCCCCAACTTGCAAACTCTATTAGACCATGGTGCTTTTACACACTAGTAATGTTGTAGGGTCCTTTACAGGAACTGGATTTGAGAGAGTATATTTGTTTACAGAAGGGGAAGGAGAGGCCAGGAAGAATGGCATGGTATCTCTTCACAGAGCCCTGAACTCTGAGTCAGCGGCAGTGCTGCCTGTCACTGTGTTGATTATGATTCCTTTCACGTAGATGAAAATCCAAGCCACAGAAGTGTGAGGTGACGTGTCCAAGGTCACACAGCTGCCACTCACGACATCCTGTTCATAGTTTCTCCACTCCTCCCTCCATCCTTTCCCACTATCCATGGCCTGGAATGGGCTTACAGAAGCTGGAGAAGCAGAGGGCTCTGGCAGCCCAGCCTTCCCACCAGAGCTCAACCCTAAGATGCCATCACAGACAATGAGCACAACAGGCCTTAGGGGCTGGGTTCAAGACCCGGCTGCTACTTCCTGGCTGTGATTTTTCTCTTGGCTGAGACTTGGCTTTCACAGCTGTAAAATGGGGGAAATCGGCACGTTCCTTTGGAGAGGTACCGTGAGATGAAAGAACAGGAGGAAAGCTGTGGAACTTCTAACTCGAAGATCAGAAACCACAGGGCCAAAGTGAGCCTGCAGCCTGTTTCCATCATGCATCTGTTTCTGCGCAGTCTATGCTCGGGAGCACAGAGTAGCTGCAACAGAAACCCCTCAGCCTGCAAAATTTGAAGCATTTACTCTCTGGTGGGCTAGAGAAAAACTCGGCGGGCTCTGATCTATGATGCTACAAGCGTGGGAGTCCCAGCACAGAGCATTATGAAATTTTGCCATCTTCCACCCGTGCTGGTTCTTACTCAAAATTGTTCTTCTTGGCCCCTTGACACAAATAGAGAGGTTCATCTAAGATCTCTCTCTCTCTCTCTCTCTCTCTCTCTCTCTTTTCTTTTCCCTTCCCTTCCCTTCCCTTCCCTCTTCCCTTCTCCTTTCTTCCTTTCTTTCTTTCTTTCTTTCTTCCTTCCTTCCTTCCTTCCTCTCTTTCTTTCCAAGGACCGAACCCAGGACTTCCAGCTCACCGAGCAAGCCTTCTACCCCTAACGTTAATCCCCAGTCCCTCACATCTGTTTCTAAAACCCAAAGCAAACCAATCTCCCATGAGCCAGGAGCTACACTGCCCATGAGCTATGGCAGAGCCCTCCTGCCTGGCTCTTGCTGAAATCAGGCTCTGCACCGAGCCACTCTGGGGGGCAGCCACTTACTTGCAGTTTTTACACTTGAGGCCAAAAAGCATCCCTTTCCCACACACTGTGCATGTTTGAGACATCCAGTACTTGGTGGAAAACCTGCAGAAAAGAGACAGAGCACATTCAGGATTAGAGAATAGCAGTGAACCCATCTCTAGGGGACTGCGCCAGCTAGATGGGGAAGACAATGGCCCCAGATGCTCAGCCCACTTCCTCTAAGATGGGAGCACCTAATCTAGTTGCACAAACCACAGGGGGGGCCTCAGTCTCTTTGTCTGTAAAATGAGGAGCATGACAATATTTACCTCATCTGTGGTGGGGAGGATTAGACAGTGCCACGGAAGGCTTTGCACACACCTGCCACACAGCAAGTGTTTGACAAATTGGTCTTTACTGTATGACTACACTGAACACTGATAGCAGTCAATCGTTTGCCTGACGTATACTGCCTGGTGGCCTACAATGTGCCGGGTTCGGTTGTGGGACAGAGCAGTTGGGGAGGCTGGCACTGCCATCAGAGGGCCACAGAGCCAGGTGGGGTCTCCTGGCTGAGCCATTCCCCCTTATTGCTAGGCATGTCACCCATCACCTGTCACCGGAAGAGCTTCAAGGGGGATCCTCCCTCGCCAAAGAGCCTGGACTGCAAACTTCAGCAGCAGAGAAAAGTCCCGCAAAGTGAAAACCGTCAGCTCATCTCCTTCCCCAGCCTCCCCAACTTGATGCAAATGTAAGGTCTTTGGGGGTCCGCTATATATAGGTGTGACCAGCCTGAGCAAAGGTGTGTTAGATTAACTCCTTGGGTGCCCTCCTCCTTGTCGGTGGGTGATTCCCCCCGCCCCCCCCCCCAAGATATGAGGCAGCAGCGAAAAGTATAAAGGTTGCCAGGTCACAGTTAATTTTAATTTTCAATTTGTGCCACCGTCGGCAGGAGTTGTATCTAATCTCCACTGCTTTGAGGTGTCAAAAGGGAAATCGGAAGTGCTTATATAACCTGGAGATGGAGCCTTTGGAGGGGCCATCTGCCTCCTTCCGCGGTACCCTCCTGCCCGATCTGGGTCAGACCCTCTCCAAACAGAATGAGCTGCAGCTCAAAGCCTCCATAGCTAAGCAAATAGCAATATTCTGAGCAGAGATGCTGTTGCCAAGGAAAAGCCCTTTTTCCGGTTTTCGATCTGGGGGCCACTTAATTCCCTCTGGAGACCCTTGGCCAAGTCAACAAGTTTAGCAGAGTCCATGGTGGGGGATTTGGCAGCTCTGGGGGCTGGCGGAGGCCCTGTGTTTCTCACACCAGCCCGCAGCAGAGGAGTGGAGCGCAGACAGGTATGCCGCTGGCGGTTCTGCCTCCTTTCCAGCCCTCTCCTACCCCAGCATCAGTTCTCCTTGGTCCCTTGCTCTGACTGTCATGACTTCCGGAGGACAGGGAATGAGCTATTAAATTTTTTTTTTTTTTTTTCAGAGCTGGGGTGAGTCTGGCACAGAGCCCAGAGAGGAACACAGGGCAAGACTGAAGAGTGACAGTTCATCCTGAGTCCCAGCTCCCCTCACAAGGTGGCCAGGTTGCTTCCTCCTGTGGGCACCAGCATCTGAAGCTCAGGTACCACCAGGTTCATGTGAAGGCGAGAAGGCCTGGGGATGGGGCGAAGGCACAGGGTAGTACTGAGCCCAGGATACTGAGAAAGAGCAGAACCAGGAACTTGGCAAATCCAAGGGAAGAACTAAATTAGGGGAGTGGCTAATCCAGGTGTGTGGTCGTGCAGCGGCTTGGCCAATCCAAGGGTGGAGCTAAGACAGGGTGTGGCCAATCAGGAGGAGGTACATAATCAGGGGATCTGACCAACCCAGGGGTAGAAAAGAGCTGGTGGGTGTGGCTGATCATAGGGGTGGCCAATCAGGAGGAACTGATGCTAGGACACCACCCACCCAGGGCTGCAGCTAAATCCTGACCCTAGCACAGGCAGGAGTGAGGAGTAGAGAAGAACGAGGGTTTAGGGAGAATGCAAATACTCTCAAAAGACCTGTATTTTTGACATTCTTCTCACTGCAGCTAATAGCCTGACCACTGACGGGTCTATGGTACATTCTTGACTGCTTCCTTAACGTTTTCTCCTTTGAGTTTCAGCAGTTCTCCTGTCAACATTATTCTTCTAAAAACTGTTGACAAGCTGCCACCCGTGAGAGTGCTCATTTCTGCCTTGCCCAGGGCTATGGCCTGTGCTGCCTCTGCTGTTCTCTGCCATATCCCTCCCTGATCACTGTTGTCATGATCTGTTAAGTGACCCTCTCCTGGCTGGCCAGCTCCCCCAGGGTCCAGCCCTGGCATCTTGCTCAATGCTGCAACTCCTGGCACTGAAACTCTGCAAGTTCTGGGGGGAGAGAATCCATGAACGGGTGAACCAGTCTTCCGCCAGCTCACAGGGTCTGGGGCACAGACTACTCTCCGCAGGGCTGTCATAGGGCGCACAGCGAGGAGGCAAGTTAGCTGCTAGACCCCTTGCTCAATCTTCCAGGGCCTTATTTTCCTTATCTGTCGAATACAGGGGCTATACCTGCCCCCCCTACTTAGCCACGCTATTTGTGAGGCTGTGAGGATACTGAGGCAAAGTATAGAAGTCAAATTGGAAATATTAATGATCCTCTCATAGAAATGATTGGTTGAAGGTGCCAGCGAGACAGCTCAGCAGACTGAGCATCTGCTTAGGCAACTACAGGGAATAGGGTTTGATCCCCAGCACCACATGCCCCAGGCACACTGAATTGGCCATAGAGACCAGACACAGTGGTATATGCCTGTCATCCCAGTGCTGGGGAGCCTAAAAATAGGAGGGTCACTATGAGTTTGAGCTGTGTAGTGAGACCCTGCATCAAAAAAGAAAAGACTAGCTGAGGCAAAGCACCTTTATGACAAAGGCAGGTATAATCCCAGGAAAATCACCCTATCTGCCCAGGAGGCTGTACCTCTGGACTGGTCCACACCTCTGTAGAGAATGAACACCATTGGGTTTAGCCTGCCATGTTGCTTTCCAGCTGAAAAGCCCCCAAATTAAATCATAAAGCCCTTACCTTAATAACGCCACTTACTATTTCTTATGTCCAAGGCTCTATGCTAAGTATTATACATATATTATTTCACATAATCTACAAAACCACCTCAAAGGTAGGCAGAATTATTTGATGAAAAAAAATGGAGCCTTGGAGAAGTTAAGCAACACCTTGGAGGTTGTAAAGCTTTCCACCTAGGACTGGAAAATACACATCAGTCTGATTCCAACCCCCGGCTTTTAACTCCTATGTGATAACTTGATAAGGCAAGTTTTGTAAGATGCAGACATCTTGTCCTGGTCCCCTAGCTGCCACTTTGGTGTTGGGCTTGGCTGAGGAGAGAGGCTCACAGTAGCATAGAGCTGGGGCCTGGGCACCAGGACACACGGGGATCCAGCCTACCTGTGCTTGATGGAGTTGCCGAGGTCTCTGCGAGGGATCTGTGGGGACCAGCGTGGCACTGATAAGGTGTCTGCAGAGAGAGAAGAGCAGAGAGGAGCTTGTGACTCAGGGGCTCGGAGGCTGGGTGGGCTTGGAGGGAAAGGGAGGCTTTGCTGATCCCAGGAAAGACACCGGCTGCCTTCACTTGCTAAGCCGAGCCAAATGGAACAATTATCGAGGTTGTCACCCGAAAATTCAAGCAGGGTCCCCTGCGCAGGGTAGGGCAGGGCAAGCAGGAGAGGCCTTAATAGCCAACAGCTCTGAAAAGATTAAAACTTGGGCGTCCCTTCTATGTCACAGAGCACTTACCATGTGCCAGGCATGTGCTGAGTGACTCGCATGACTTTGCTGTGACATCCTTTAAAAACAACCTCAACTATAGAGGCTACCAAGTTGCCCACCATACAGATACAAACACTGAGGCATGCACAGGAGAAGTCACTTACTCAAGGTCATATAGCTTGTAGGCTACAAGGCAGCTGTGAATCCAAGCTTGAGGGACCTTAGAGCCTGTGCTAAGCTGTTATGTGCAAAGCTGTAATGCGGTGGATTCCAAATGCCTGTCTTGCCAGTACTGAACCGCTCTCCCAATGTTTATCAAGCCTCTATACCACCCATAAAATTATTTACTTAGACATTTTAAAGCTTATTCCATTTTTTGTTTAAATATATCTAAGACCAAAGTCTATATGGAAATCTATATTATTTTATGTGTACTGCACATTTTTAGAATCTTCATCCATATACTACTTTGTCCCATTAGAATAAGTAAATGGATGGATGGATAGATGGATGGATGAATGGATACATAAGTAGATGGATGGACAGCTGGGTGTATGGGTGGATAAGTGGGTAGGTTAGGTAGGTGAATGGACGGACAGTGGTGGGTGGATGGGTAGATGGATGGATGGATGGATGGATAAGTAGGTGGATGGATGGATAAGTGGGTGGGTTAAATGGGTAGATGGATGGATACATAGGTGGGTAGGCTAGGTGGGTGGATGGTTGGATGTATGGATGAGTAGATGGGAATGTTAGGACAGTGGGTGGATAAATGGAGGGATGCACATGTTAGGATGGTGGGTGGGTGGATGGATGGATGGATAGATGGATGGATGGGTTAGGAGGGTAGATGGATGGATGGATGGATGGATAGGTGGGTGGGCTAGGAGGGTGGATGGATGGAGAGATGGATAGGTGGATGGGATAGATGAGTGGATGGATGAATAGGTAGGTGGATTAGGTGGGTGGGTAGATAGATAAATGGGAACAGAAGAAGAAACAGAAGATGCAGGCTTCAGCCACAGCGCTGGTCCTCATCTGGCCTTCTCTTTCACGCTGTAGGCTAAATCTCAGCAAACTACGCTGTCACTCCCTTGCTGGGCCTGCAAACCCTGAGCCCCCACCCCCGCCCCACTGCACACCTGTCCACATCCACCTGCTCCCAGACCTTGTGGGCCAGGAGAGGTGCGAAACAGGAGCAGGAATGAGCCGGTGCTGCCAGTGCCGTGGCCATCAGGCAGGGCAAGAGAAAGCAAGCGCTGGCCCACACACTGGCTCTCAGTCTTCAGGCGGAGTGGTGCTCTAGTCCAGGTGTCAGGCATGTCAGAACGGTCAGACAGCACTTACCCCAGCCTATGCGCTCTCCCTTTCTCTCCGATGACACTGTCCTCTGCCCTCTGAAAACTGTTTCCAGGAACCTTAATTCTGGTCTTATAAAGTGGGACCCTTCCTGGGAGAGCTAATCATTTTTGAAGCTCAAAATGGCAGAGAAAACTCAAGAGAAAGACAGTGTAATGTGCTGCTAAGAGGTAGAGCCTGTGGATTTCCACCTAGTTTAACTAAAATCAGAATGTCATGAAGTTCAAAGTTCCTTTGGCTATTTGTCTCACTTTCTGAAGGAAATGAAAAAGACCTAAAAGAAAAATGAGTAAAAATGTTAGATTTTTCCCTATCCCTGCTTCCTTTGGGGGCTGAAAGCAGATGTGGGAGGAAAGACCCTGTCCGTTAATTCCTACAGGCTGTGCTGGAGAGGAAGGCGTGGCCTCCTCATGAGCAATCTAGAGTCAGAAGCAACACATGGGCCAAGAGCAGGAGTCAGTCAATTGTATTGAGAAGGATTCTGAGGCTTGATGGGAAAGAGCATCAAGATTGACTAGTAATGTCTGCCATGAGTGACGAAGAAGGTGGTACCAGTAGGTCTGTATTTGCTACCTCTGCCTCCATCTTCACGTCACTACTTCATGGCATGTATCTGGAGCAGAGTAATTATTTAATGCATGTGTGCTGAGTCCAAGATTATTATACCAAAAGCACTAAGTTTATTGACCACTTACTATGTGCTAGGAATTATGATTTGCGCTTTAAATCTGGAAGCTGTATCTCTGTGTGATTGATGCTATCAATATTCTGGTTGTGCAAGGGAAGAGAGAGGAGCACAGAGAGGTGCAGTGGCCTGATACAGGTCCAACAACCAGGCACCTGGAGATTTTCAGGAAGCAACTGCAAGGACCAGTGAGACAGCTCAGCGGACTTGGCACCTGCTTTGGCAAGCAGGGTTCGCTCCCCGGTCCCACAGGCCATGCCAGCCCCATCCCTGGGGCACTCTGAGACAGAGACAGTCTGGGTATGGTGGCGCATGCCTGTAATCCCCAGCACTGGGGAGGCTGAAACAGGAGGATCAAAACAAATCCAAGCTATGCAGTGAGACCTTGTACCAAATACATAAAAAAGAAAAGAAAAGCAGCAACTTTACAATTATTGCAAAGTCTTTAGGGAGCTATTACATGGGCGTTATTAACCACCATAGCTTTTACCCTATAGGGGACATTTGGCACTGTTTGGGGGCATTTTGGACAGTGTGTGTGTGTGTGTGTGTGTGTGTGTGTGTGGGTTGTGAAGCCATGGACATCTTTCAATATTCTATGAGATTGGACAGATATCTCCTACCCCAAACTGTCCCTAAACAACAATTGCACCAATGTTGAGAGTTCCAATGTAAATGTTTCTTTCCTTCTGTAATTAACTCCTTCCTGACCTGCATCACTACTCCCTCCAGGAGTAGTGGAGGGAAAAAAAAAAAAAAAAAACCTTCCAAAAATTTAGAGCCCCACCTGGAGTTCAGTAGGTGTTATGGTTTCAGTATAGGTGTCCCCCTAAAGCCTCATGCAGTCATGGGGCAGCTTCTGGAATTTATAATTGATTACTGTGGAAATGGGTGCTGTACCTCCCCTGGGGCAGGTGATTTGCATTTCAGTGTAAGATAGGAAGAGAAGTTAGCTGCTTGAGCTGCTGCTACCTTGCCTTTGGATCTTGTTCTTACCCCCCCACCCTGGAAGGTTGCCCTCTCCCATGTACCCCTCTGCCTCGGAGCCAGCTGAACAGGGACTGAAACCTCCAGTAATGAGAGAAGAGTAGCTAAGACAGTAGGCTCATGTGAGCAGAGAATGAACATTTTTATTATAAGCACATTTCACCGGTAGATTCATACCCTAGTCATTCCGTTACATCATCTTTTATTTAAAGTAGACATAATTATGTGTGGTAGTTTGGTTTCATTTCCCAATATCTGATTGAAGGGGTGAATTCTGCCAATTACACGCAGCAGCCGCAGCATCATTATTCGAGCGCCGTAATAACCGGCGTACCGCTCCCTATGTGGGTGTGCAGACTTGAACCTGGAGATCCTCTCTCTACTGCCTTTGTTTAGATTTCATTAAATTTGCCAATGCAAACCTTAAAGTGAAGGAAAACTGTTGAAAGGGAAGGGGGGAAACTCTATGAGCACAGAGGCCTTATCATAACAGAGGAGGCAAATAACACTTACTGCAATTAAACCGATACAGAAACTTCTGTTTAACAATCAAAGCAGCTATTAAGATGTCTCCATAGCTGCACAAAGGCTTCTTTTCTATTCTAATTTTCTGATAACCAGTCATGCAGACATGGAGGCAGAATTTTGCATGTCTCCGCTGCCTTCAGTTGCAGGGATGGAATAATAGACATTTCTTCCTGGATATTTTCATTTCTACTGCAAGGGAAGGGAAACAGTTGGAAAGACTTTCTCCTTTATCAAAGGTCTGACTCTTGAGAGCCTCTTTGAAATACTCCTGGCCTGGGCTGTGGTACAAGTTCGTAACGTTAGCTACTTGGGAGTCGAAGGCAAGAGGACTGTAGGTTCAAGGGCAGCCTGAGCAACTTAGTGAGACCCTGTCCCAAAGTGTAATGAAAAAGGGCTGGGCACCTAGCTCAGTACTGCTGGGTTCAACCCTCAGGATGTGGGTGGGTGGGGACCTCTAAGTGGAAGACAGAAGAGAAACAAAGTGTTCTGGCTTTTGAAAATAACCTGGGAGTCAAGGTGACAATAGGAAAACCTACCTGAAGAAACCAATCTTAATAAAGCATCCATATAATGTACAGCTTTATAACAAAAAAAAGTCTCAGGCTCTGACTTGCTGAGTCTGAAATCAGACACCAGGTGAACTGCATGGGGGAAACATATACAGGTGTAACAAGGGCATCAGCTAAACCTGGGTGATGAGAAAGCAAAAGAAGGGAGAAAGAAGAGGAAAACCGGAAATAAGAAAAGTAATGATAGCAGATCTGACTTTCGTTGAGTACTACCATGTATTTTTTTTTAAAGAATTTTTAATTTAATTTATTTTTTTCTTGTTTCACAACCTTTGTTTGTTTATTCACTCATTTTTATGGCTGTCTCAGCCCGCCCGGAGGGTAGGGCTGGCACAGCATGTGGAGCCGGGGATCGAACTGCGGTCCCTGAAGCCGCCCAAGCTTTCTTAATCAGGGCTTTAGACCACTGAGCCATCCCACCGGGCCCGTACCATGTATTGAGCACTACGAGAAACTCTGCTCTTTGAACACGGCTCCACTGAATCTGCACATGGCATATCTCCTCTCAGTTCATCTGAAGACAGCAGCATATGTACCTAAGTGGAGTATCAGCTGTACGCATTAACGGTATTTCACGAAAAGGAAATCTAACAGGTGTAATAGTAGTGCACCCCTAGAATCCCCGCACCTAGGAGGCTGAGACAGGAAGATTACCACCAGCTCATGCCAGCATGGGTTACATATTGAGTACAAAGCCAGCCTGAACAGGGTAATAGGACCCTGCTTCAAACAAAATAAAACAGAAATTTAGATGTTATACTCTTTGTCCAAGGCAAAGGCAGGTGATAATGGATTTTTAATCCAGGTGATATTGCTATGGTTCAATAAACAAGAGCCAGTTTCACCCCCACTTCACAGGTGGAAACACTGAGGTTTAGGAGCAATAAGCAACTGACTCTAGCTAATCAGTGACTTGAGTTGGGATTTAAAAGATAGATAAGAACAAGCTGGGCATTTCTAATCCTATATCCTCCTCCCTCCTGCCTAAACTTCCAGTGTCTCCTACTTCTGTCTGGAAAGAATGCAGGAAAGTGTGGCTTCTAACCCTCTTAAGCCTGGCCTCCAGAAACTGAGAAGGTGAACAACATACATTCTCCTCTGAAGAGTCAGAAGGAGCCAGCTCTAAGAACATCTTGATTTTGATTGTGTGAGACCCACTTTGAATTTCTGAACTCCAGAATTATAAGATAATAAAGTTGCATAGACTCAGCCCACTAAGAGCATGGTTGTTTCACACTGCAGA
Source organism: Myocastor coypus (assembly GCA_004027025.1). Lineage (NCBI taxonomy): Eukaryota > Metazoa > Chordata > Mammalia > Rodentia > Myocastoridae > Myocastor > Myocastor coypus. The sequence continues at coordinate 39,187 of PVJA010005554.1, forward strand.
GAGCTCATGCAGTATTGGGTCTTGTGCTAGGCATGGTTTTAGAAATGGGGGATCTAGTGATCAGTGCTGTATAATAAAGTTTCCTGAGCTCAGCTAATAGGAAAATCAAAGGTAAATGAACAGACAAATAAGAGTCTTGCAGAGAAATAGGACAGTACAAACTTCAAGGGTTGTTTTAAGGCAACAGAAACTTTGACCACACCCTTGGAACAAAGGCAGGTTGCCAGGCTGGGCCTCATGGATGTAAGAGTGCCCTCTGCGTGCTAACAGAAGTCTAGCCCACCAGGCTGCGATGCAAAGTGGAGAAGGGGTCCACACCTCCCCACCCCATCCTCAGAGTCGCCATCCCCATCCCATTCTGAGGCATCAAGTCCTGACCCTAGCAAGGTTACTCCATCTCCCAGCCCAGACCTTTTCCAGAAGACTGTCACAATCCTACCTACAGCCTCCAATGAAAAATCCACACCCTTTGCCCCTCAACGTCGTGGAATAGCAAGGAAAACAGCAGCCGACTCCATAGCTGTCATGTTTAAGAACCTACAGGATTCATTCACTCCTTTGATCCCAAACCCAACAACAACCTCCAACAATCAAATATCTGTTACCGTCCAGGCTGATCTTAGGGGGATCATTCTTTAAGAAACTATCATGGGTGAGACATTCCCGTACCCAGCCAAGGAAGGGTAACATTGTCACCATAGAGAGAAGGAAAAGAAGATTTTAGGAATCGATCCTAGGAATTTTTCTACTATGGGAACAAATACTAGGTTGAGTGGTTACGGAAAGCAGAGCTGGTCTCACCTGTCATTACACCTGCAGTGTTTCACTCAGGATAAAATACATGCTCAATGGAATGTATGAAGCAGCCATTGACCAAGTCCTGGCCAAAACTGATAGCTCACTGATTAACCAGAAATATATGGGTCCTTGGAAGAGCTTTTCTGAAACTTGGAACCAATCTGCACTGATTTATCTGTAAAATGCTCTTGTGTGGTTAAAAAAAAAAAAGATATAAATGTCATCTCTATTTTACAGATAGAAAATGGAAGCAGAGCTGAGATGTGACCACTGTTTCCCAGGGCAGTGGCAGCCTCAGAAAGCAACATGGGACGAGTGGAGGTAGGTGGCAGTGCCTGTCCCATTGGGTTGGAAGGTGGGGGCCTGCCAGCCCCGGAGTGTGAGTTTTGTGCCTGTTATGGAGCCATGCTGAGCCTCCTCTGGCTTCAGCATCCTAGAAGCAGCCGTGCTCTCCCAAGCACTTCCTCTTGGAATCCAGGCCACCTTAGGAGGCTGCGCACCTGGTTTACATGCAAAAAAACAGAGAGCAACTAAATTGTTCCAGGATGCGCTGCTAGCATTTGGTAGATGTTTGATTTGAGCCCAGTTCCTTAGAAAACACATCTTCTAGCTGAGTAGGGTGTTGAGCATCTGTAACTCAACACTGAGAAAGGCTAAAAAGATCACAATGCAGAGCCCAACCTAGGCAATGTGGCGATTTGGCCAAATGGTCTCAAAATAAAAAAAAAATATATATATATATAAAAGGGCTGGGGCCAGTGAGATAGCTCAGCAGCTTAAGAACCTGCCTGGCAAGTGCAAGGTCCAGAGTTTGATCCTCAGTACTGAAGAAAAAAAAAAAAAGAGGGAGAGGGGTGGGTGGGGATGGACTTAATCCCTAATACTACAGACAAACTGAAGCCTTGTTATTCACTACTACCCCTTTCTCCAAAATAAGACCTAGCCAAAAGCAATCAGCCTATCCCTGTCCTCTTCCTTGGTGCCCACTTTGCAAGGCAGGTCAGGCAGGAATATACTGACTGGGGCTGGAGTTTCTGATTGCTACTTTTCAAGGCTGATTTTTTTTTTTTTTTTTCCCAGCTAGGTCTTACTAGTAAATCTTGCCTCCTTCTGAAACAAACATAAAAATAATTTTAAAAGACATGCCCAGAGGGCCCAGGAGATGCTGTTGGTAGCAGCCCTTGAGTTTCTAAAGCCCTTCTGTTAGAAGAAGAGCTACCTAATCTCATGTGTCCAGACAGATTAAGACCTCTAAGTGTGTAATGTTATCAGTAACTAACATGTATGCAGCACCGAATAGATGGCCGGGTTTGATTATATGATTCAGGTATCTTATTTTATTTAATTTCCATTAACTTCATTTCAGACAGTGAAGCTGGAGGCTGAGCTAGGACAAGCGACCACCAGAGCTCACACCTAGAAATATCGCAAAAACAAGGGAAGCTCCCAAGTGTCCTTAAAATTCCAGTCTAGGGACAAAATGGTCTGAGCAAAATGTCAGATGCATTCAATTCCGTCTGCAAATGCTTTGGGCCAAACCTGAAACCAATAAAGTATAGACCATTACCTTTTCCTTCTGGGGCCACTGGCCAGCTAAAATCCCACTGCTTTATCCAAGGTGCCAACCAACCTTTGACTAAAGCTTCTCATGATATTATTCAAATATCTGGGACTCACTTTATTTGCTTTAATGTCCAACTCAATCATGTCCGATCTAAAAGCACTTTAATTATGGGCTGATGCTAAAGGTTACAGCTCTGTGAGGCTCCAGGGTCAAGTTGAGTTTTTCTGTGGACATGGACAAAACTTTCTACCTGAGACAAGTGAAATTCTCTTCCTAGGACTAAAACATCAGCCTCCGAGGACACTGTTGGCTGTGGAGGCTTCCAGAAAACTGCTCGGGACTGGTGATTGTGTAGGCCAGAGTGGGATGTGGGAGCCATGCCATGGAGGAGGAGCTAAGGCTGACAGAGATTCTACAAGCAAGGACACAGCCAGTCACTTAGGGTGGAGGAGATCATCTATGGGGACTTTAAGAGAGATTCAGGGGGCTCATTTGGCATTGAAGCAAACCAAAGGGCTAAGGCAAAGCCACCTGTTTGGGAACAGGAGCATGGTAGAAAGGAGGCCAGGCCAACCGGGGTAACTATTGGTATAGGCTAGAGATATCCCACTGAGCAGTGTCCTCCTTTGGGGACAAAGCAGCATGTCTGAAGGGGGACAACTTCCCTTGCATCAGCTTATCCAGAGAAGGACAGGAAAGGATGCAAAGAAGTTTGAATCAGACAGATCTGCCAACCATGGACCCCACTGCTGAAAAGCTTGGGTACTTTTACTTCTGAGTCTCAGTATGTTCTCTTACAAAAAGGGTATCATCGTTGTCCTCATCAGATTATTAGAAGGACTATGAGCAGTGGCGTAATTAGAGCAGTCTGCAGTGGAAGGCCTGATGCATTATTGTTGTCACTGTCATCGTTAGTCTGCCTCTAGAATTAACATGCTGGTGAGAATATGACAAAGCTCTCCATGGACTATGATTTAAAGCAGAGGTTGGAGAGCTTGACCCTCAGGTCAAAAGCAGCCCATCATCTGGGGTTGTAAATAAAGATTGATGTGCTGTCTGGGATTGCTTTCTTGCTGTAACAGCAGAGTTGGGCATGTGTGACAGAGATAATATGGTCCGCGAAGAATATAATAATTGCTACCTGGCCCTTTAAAGAAAAAGTATACCAATCCATAAAACTCATTTCCTTGGCTGATCTGCAGGAAGGATCTTTCCTCTTTGTAGCCAGGAGACCTGGGTTCAAGATCCCCTCCTGCTCTTTACCTGGTGGGACTCTTTGGATAAATGGCCTGCAATCTCCAAGGCAAATTCTATTTTCCTATGTGCTATTACCACTCTGCTCACCTCATCCCAGCACCCCATAGGGTGTGTTGTTTCAACCCCTACTTCAATCCCTTCTAGGTTCTAGAGGAGCCAGTGCCTCTGAAGACAAGCCACTGCTGAAATCCGTGCACCTCAGGGGCCGGAGGACAAGGCCAGTTGCCGTCTCCTCTCAGCGCTTCTGTCTGGGTTCATCAGTGTGATCTTCCAGTTATCACTTTTTTCAAAGCAGAGTGAAGGAAGACCGTGAGGATGTGCGAGTTACAGTTGGAGGGGGCGACAGTCAAGGCCAGAAGGGACGCAGAGGTGCGGCCTCCTCGGCGGCAGCCTCTCCCAGTGGGAGCCTCTCACGAAAAGGCAGGTGAAGAGGGCACTGAGCAAATGGTAGGTGCACAGATGGGGTCTGCTACGCAGGAGGAAGAGAGGCAGAGAAGTGCAGAGGGTGTCAGGGGAAGACATTCCAGGGAGCTGCAATCCAAGCTCTCCGTCACCTGTTCCACCTGGTCCCTGCTCTGGCCACTTGGCCCCTACCCTGGTTAAACGATTTTTTTTTTTTTTTAAAATGCTAATGCTAAACCAGAGACACCTTGAAGATCCACTGGAGAACTTGGCTGTGCTTATCCTAATATGCCCCTTGAGGATCCCTGTTGACCTTTAAAAAGCCTTAACTACCTGGCTTCTGAGTCCAGGCACACAACAGCCCAGTTGAGATCTTGATTTGCCACAAGTCAAATCCATGGACGCTGACAGCATCCTTCCTCACCGGGGAGAGAAAACAGGAATCTTGGAGCAAGCATCACCTGTGATCTGCCTCGGGCCCCTCAGATGGCCTAGCTAGCTCCCCCTGCTGGTCCAGAGCGAGGAGGTGGCTGAGGTACATAGTTACATCCCATCTGCACCACCGCATCTGTTAAAGTGGATCAGAGAGTTTTAGCCTCGCACCACACAGAGGGAGCTCTGGATGCTATGGGAACAATTACCCTCCTCACAGGGAGGATCAATGACAGATTTAAGAGGTTTATGGTAGTACAGGGGTGCGTGAGAAGGGGTGGCTACTGGGGTGGGGGTTGACAAGAAAATGAAATCACGGCCATCTCATTCCACCAGACACCACTCCAAGGACGGGAGAGGGGAGTACTACGAATTGCCAGGGGTCCCTCGGATCTAAAGGTGACTTCTATCCACCTACTTTTCTCCCCACTCCTCCTGTCCCTGCCTAGAAGTTCCCTTCTGATTCCTCTTGCTGCTGCTTCATTGCTGTGGTCTGAAAATTTGAAGGGAACATCCTGCAATGTCAAAGTCATTTTATATAATAAAAAAATAAAATGAAAGCACTCAGAAAGGAGCAGTGGAGCATGACTACAATCTCAGCTACCGGGAGGGCTGAGGCAGGAGGACAACACATTGGAGCCCAGTCTGGGCAACTTTGTGAGACCCTGTCTCAGAATAAAAAGAAGGGCTTGCGATGCAGTGCAGTGGCGGTGTACCTCTGGGTTTAGCCTCCAGGGCCCCAAAAGAAAGAAAGAAGGAAAAGATGGGAAGGAAGGAAGACAGGAAAGGAGAGAAAGAAGGAAGAAAGGAAGAGAAAAGAAAATACAACATAACGAAGAAGGACTGTTAGTCTACTGGGCCCACCTTGGTGTGTTGGGAGGGACTTGTGAAATAAATTATTTTTTTTTTCCCTGTGGTAGTGAGGATCAAAATAAATTACTGATGAACAGATGGCAAGTGGTGCTTGTGGAGTGGACATTAAGGAGAGCCCTAGTTTCAGCGGTGCTCGGGCCTTGTGCCAGGGTCTCTGTATTCCCCAGGACTGGTCTAAGCTTGGATTACCCACAGCCACTGTCCCAAAGATCTGTGTCACAGTGACCAACCCGTGATTAGGGATGGAGGAAGAACCCACTGACTCCGGGCCAAGGAGGGAAGAAATGCCACCTTACACCTGATCAGGCAGGAGGATGGGGCTCACGGCCACAACAAGGCTTAAAACCAAGGTCCCAGCCCCTCTTGGGCCTCTCTGAGGTACATGGTACAACATGCCAGAGGCCTGTTGCTTTAGAGCTGCCACCATTGAGAAAGTGGGGCTCCCTGTCTAGAACATTCTCCTGCCCCCTACTCCCAATCTTGCTCATGCCAGCTCCTCCTCCAGGACCTGCTTCCTCCGGGAAGCCCACACTGAAGCCACAGAGGGCACTGCTCCTGCCACAGCACCCGGCACTCACAGGTGGCTCTGGGACACTGCCCTTGTACGTGCTTGGAGGTCCAGGCTTATGTATCTGTTCTCTCCTTGGCCGTGGGCTCTGGACAGCAGGAGCGGCCAATCCATCATCCTTATGAGTTTAGTGTCTCAGGCAGAGCTTGGCTCAGCAGCAAGCTGGGAAGGGCTTTTCTTGCTAACTTCACCAAGACAGGCCAGGAACCCGACTCTGCATGGATGCTGTGGCCCTTCATGCCCGCCAGGGCTTAGGAGTCCAGGTGCCAAGAAAGCAGGAGCCCAGCCTGCCCTGATCATCACCCACAGCTCCAGCCCCAGATGTCAGGCTCTGCCCTGAGCTGGCTGGGGTCTCAGCTGGGGTTTCTGGCCAAACAAAAAAGCCCTGATCCAGACCATCCCACGCTCCTTCCTTTCCCAAACCTTTTACCCACTGTCTGTCCACGTGAGACTCTAGTTTTTCCACACCCCGGTCAGGAACCCTGAAACCCTCTTTGTCCCCATTTGATTCTTACCTGCAGTGAGTTCACCATCCCAGTCCCTTCCAAGAGCAGCATACCTGACATCTATTTATGCACTCAGTCTTCCCAGCCACCCTATGGGGACGTCCACAATGATCCTATTGTACAGATGACAACACCGAGGCTCTGTGGACATAACAAGACCAGGGGTAATGTCCTGGTTCTGCCACCAGCTGGGAAATGGACCACGCTGAAGCAGGTGTGCTTCGGTACCCAAACTTTCGGTGCCTGGAAGCCACCTGGTGCCTAGGCTATCCGCACTATCCTAATGACATAAGTCAGAATCCAGGAAACTTCAGACAGAGTTCATTGGAAGTTGGCCATACCTGTTTTGCTAGGGCTGTAGAGGTGGGCAGTCACGGCAGAGACCACTCGGCCCGTGGAGGCTCACAGAATTAATTCTTGGCCCATTAATAAAAAACATGCTGATTGCTGGTTTAATTGTGTTTTTCTCCAGGTAATTTCAAGGTGCAGACAAGTTTGGGGGACCAGTAGCCCCCTGACTCTTCCTCATTGTTGTCCCATTCTCTCCTGCATCCTTGGAAACTGGCTCAGTGATGGGCCAAGTGGGGTTTCTGCACATATCGATTGCATGAATGGATAAACAATCCACCCTATGTGACAGGTGGCAACGATTCAGTTTTACAAGTGGGGAAACCGAGGCTTGGAGGCTGCGTAAGAGATGTCCTCCTGCTGGTGATGCCGATTTGAACCTCGATTCTCCGGACAGCAGAGCTCTATTCCTGAGCTCTGTGACTGTGATGTCCCTTAGATATCCAGGAAGGAGAAGAGGCCTAGCAGAGCTGGGAAGGGTTTCTGTGTGTTTTCCTGAGGGGAAACCCTGAGCAGTGGCAGAGGGGTGGCCTTGAACCTCGCAGAAATACAGGACCTGGCTGTACGGGACAGAGCCGCCTAAAGGCACACAGACTCAGGTCCTGTCTGCTAGACTTGAAGGAAAATGCTACTTGGGAGAAGCTAGCTTGCCTGGCCAGGCCTGGCTGAGGCATCAGGGTGGATGGAACATGAGCTGACGGACAGAGGCCCCTTGCTGCCATTGCCACAAATGTCTCCCTGAAGGGACAAAAACAGCCAGCCCTATGCCCCCACCTATTTCAATCGTCAATGGTTGCACATGAAGGTAAACCAACAGACATCACGGTGGTGCTGATGGTGAGGTTCTGGAGGCTGGGGTGGACATCGGGCCACAGAAATGGGTGAGAAGACTCTGCTGTGGGGTGCATATTCTGCACTGGGGGGCCACACAGGGGTACACAGCCCCTCTTTGCCTGCAAGGCAGAAGGGATGGGTCTGCAGGTGCCCTGTGAGTGTGAGCCTGGCCTTGCCCTTGCTGCCCTGCCAGCGTGGGTCTTCTCCATTATGGCCTCCTCCTCTGCCAGATGGGAGATGACATTCATCTCACAGAGTGCCCCTAGGGATTAGGGCCGTGGGATATGAAGCAAGTGGCAGGCACATAGTAGGTGTACAACAACACACAGTCAGGGAGCAACCTGGGTGCCTGAACCAGGGCCTCTCTCCCTGGCCCTTCTCCTCAGCCAAAAATGGAGACGAGGCTCTGTTGGGAAGGAGGCTGTGGCTCCGTGTTGATCCGGCACCAAGTTATGAAGAAGGAGAGCTGTCTGGGTCCCGTGGGCCATTTGTTCTCAGCGCGTGTCCACAGCCCTTGCCTGCCCGGCTGGCTGTGATGGATGGCCTTGAAGTTCCCTGCACACTACATCATCAATTACTTACATATTTATCGCCTTGAACCAAGTTTAGGATCTTAAATCAGAGCTATTCGCAGTTGTCTGAGCAGAAATTCTGCCCCCATGGAAAAGCGCTGTCTTTAAATTATGCAGACACCTTGTAGCCAATGTTCGGTGGAAGTTAATTGTCCGTAGCACAAAGGGCTGCTGAGCGGCTCCCCAGGCAGCCTCATTCTGGGGAATTTACTGCCTGAGCAGGTTCCATGGGGACAATGAACAGGCCGCAAGAGACCCCAGCCAGACTCTGACGAACCTGACACCAGGCTCCATCAGGTCGGAATTTCTGGCCATAGGTCTCCTCCCTTTTCAGTCTCAGCACTCTGAGACTGAAAAGACTATCCAAAGAGATGTCACACAGTCTGAGCTCTGCAGACGCCGTTGGGTCAGTGTTGAGAAAGAGCCTGTCCCAGGAGCAAGGCTGGACGCCCACATTCTACAGTGTGTCTTTCTTGGTCACCCCTAAGTGGGGACAGGAAGCCTATGAAGGTGATAAGGTTGAGATGGGTCCCGGTTGTGTAGTTGTACAGTGATGTCACCAGGGCAGGGGACCTCTGCTGTAACAGAGCCATGTTTACCAGTGACAAGTGTCACCAATACTTGGAGGGACAGGCAGCCCCTACTGCCCAGAATTTATGATAAGGAAGGAAACTGGTCCTCTATGGGCAGAACCATCAGAGGACTGAGAAACAGAAATCTAGAGATGTGGTTCCCATTCACCAGGGTTGAGCCCCATAGCAGGGACATCTGTCAATGTTGGAAGACCTTACTGGCTGTTACAACCCCAGAGGGAGGGCTGACAGTGGTACATGGTGTCAGAAGCCCAGAACATCACTGAGGGTCCTATACATGAGCAGCACAGCACCCATGTCACAGAACTGTCTGGTTCCACCTGTCAAAGTGCTGTGACTAGAAATCTCTGCCCCCGAAGAGCCAAGAGGGGAACTTGATCTACAGCGTTTGAGATGATCAATTAAAGATCAAGCAGACAAAGTGAGGCTCAGTCAGCCATGAAAAGAGGTCTGGCTTGACCCTCCCAGTCCAGGGGGCAGAGCTCTTTGGTTCAGGATACTGTTTACGCTTCAAGTCCAGTCCTCTTTGTTTTTCCAATAACAGCAGCCTGGTTTTCTCCTTTCCTCTTGGGAAACCTATCTAAGTCTTGGTGGTCCAAAAAGGCTGAGCCCCCATCGGTCCTGGGGGAGGATAGCAGGTCCAGGCTTCGTGAGCCCTAATTAGTTCTACACAGGGCCCGCTATGATTGGTTCAGGCACAGTCACGTGACCCAAGATGGGCCAGTCAGAACCCACAGAGCTCTGGGCATTCCTCCTTCCTTTTCACGATACGCTCTGTGCCCTGCAGTAGCTTTGCTGGTAGCTGCACGAGGGAGTGCCCAGGTGCCACCATCTGAGGTGCTGAAACTTCTCCAGTTACCACCGAGCCCACACTTTTGAGTATTTAGAGCAGTTTTGTGTTGTTTTAGTTACAAGTGACAGAATGCTGATGAACCAGGTCCTGTAGATAGATTGAGCACCTCACTCTGGATCACCCCAGTCCCTGTAGCAAGCCCACCTTACTGTGAGGTGGCTAGACAGCGTGGCGGTTGGCGCTGCCTACTGTTCACATGTCATGCACTGGGCACTAGCACTAATGTTCTTCGATGTGTCATCGCCTTCAACCCTAGTAATAATCTGATGACAGCCTTCACTGTACTTATTATTACCTCCAAATCATGTAGAAGGAAAGTGTAGCTTGGAAGAGATGGAGTATCTTGATTGAATTTACACAGCTAGTAAGTGGTAAGGGCAGGATCTGAGCCTGGGTAGTTTGCTCCTTTGATTTTCTGGAAGGGCAGCCTACAAAAAGGACATAGACTAACTTTCTAACAGTTAAGTTTTCGTGGTACCTTAATAAACTGACATTCCAAATGTATGCATCAGTCTGAACCATCTAATGAACATGCATCTGTCTCTAGAAGAACCTAGTTTCTAAACTGGCAAAGGAAGACCCGCATTTCTGAATACTGATGAATTTCCTAACCCTGCATTTCCCAGACTTGAGCATTCATACAGCATCATTTAACCTAAAAGGGGAAACAACACAACTGTCCGTCAACTGTTCAATGGGTAAATAAAACCTGGCCCACCCAACTATGGAGTGAGGTGCCGAGTACATGCTATCAGGAGGATGAATCTTAATACCATGATGCCAAGAGAAGGAAACTAGATACAGAATGCTGCATGTTACGGCTATGATTCTATTTATGTGAAATGTTTAGAATAGGCAAATCTATAGATACAGACATGGGTTAGAGGTGGCCAAGGGCTGGAGGAAAGAGGCAATAGGGACTGACAGCTAATGAGTGTGGGCTTTAATTAGGGTGGCAAAATGGTCCAGGCATTGGTAGGGAAAGTTGCACAACTCTGTGGACCTACTGAAAACCGCTGAATCCATTTAAAAAGCATCGGATATGGCTTCCACCTCAATAAAATCATTAAGATAAACCATACGCATGTACCAGAATGGCCTGGAGAGCTCAGTTAAATGCTGTAGGATTCTGGGACAAAATCAGTCTGAGGCAGGGCCCTAGGAGGTACATGTCTAGAAAGTTTCTCATGCTGCTGCTGGGGCTGGCACTCTTGGATAGTGGGCGTCACTCCCCCTTTGCCAAGCAAACAACATCAAGGAACAAAAGTGACCCAAGCTCACCCTGTGGCGACGCAAGTAGCAGAGCCATTTTGCCACCAGGTCTTCCATGAAGGAATTTGTAGAATCACCCACAAAGGATCAGGGTAGCCTTGCAAAGCTCTCCAGCTCATAGACCCTGCAGCTGTGACCATAGCTTCATATGATGAAAGGGACTTTGTACAAGTGACTGAATTAAGGGTATTATGAAGGGAAGATGATCCTGAAAGGCCCTAAATGTAAACACAATGATCTTTCCAAAAAAAAAAAAAAGACAAAAGGTTCTAAGGAGGAAAGCAATGATACGACCCCCAACAGGGGAAACTGTCCCAGACACATCATGGTCCTGAGATGTGAGATGTCATCCAAGACCATGAGGGAAGGGACATAAGGGTGGCCTCAGAAAGCTGGAAGAGACAAGGCAGGGGAAGCAGGCCACTAGGACCTCGACTTCAGTCCCCACAAAACTCACTTTGGGCTTCTGTCCTCCAGAACCGTAGAAAATAAATTCATATGGTTTTTAGCCATTAAATGTATGATCATATGTTACAGTGGCAACAGGCAACCATTCCAGGTGGAGCTTTCATAATCCTAAAACCTGAAATTTATAAAAACAATGCCCCAAAGTCTAAAACTTTTTGAGCAGAAAAATGCCATAAGCAGAAAATTCCATGCTTGTGTTCATGTAATGACTCAGCTAAATCACATATGGATTTAAAGTATTGTCCAAAACTGCATCTGCAAACGTTCCAAAATTTTGGGGGAAAGGTCTGAAATCCGAAATCCTCCCATTCCCAAGCATGCCTGTCAGTGACCGACTCTTCAGCTTGCATCTCCCAAGAGCCTCCTAGTTCTTTCCAAGAAGACACAGTGGTGGGTGGAGACCAGTTCCTAGCCCACACCTGTGTGCAGGATCCCAGCAGCAACCCAGGAGGTCAGGATGCTGTAATGGAGGCGAAAACTCCTAGTTGTGGAAGCTCAGCAACCTGCTTGGCACAGCTAGTAAGTGAACAGATGGGGGGATTTCTTGCCACTGTTGCCTTTCTCATGAATTTCCCACAGGAAAGAGAAGCCTGTTTGTCCTGTCTAGGACATACGGCCTGAAGCAAGGAGCTGGTGTGGGCACTATCTGTGAACCGGACAGGTTTCGATTTCTGAGAAAATCAAAGCAAAGGCACTTCTCCCTACACCCTACTGGAAATCAGCCACTTAATTTTCCAAGGCAACCAAGGAAGGCACCATGCAGAAGAAGGGAAGGTGAGCTCTCACTTGGAGGGGCCACACGGCAGTGTTTTCATTTACCTAGGGCCTCACTTGGCCTCTCAGACTGACTCAAGGTGCTAGCTTGGCGTGCTAGTGGGTCTATAGCTTACTAGAAGGCCAGGGGAGACAGAGAAGTGATGGTGACTGAGGTCAGGGTGGCTTCCCTGCCATTCAATGACACCTGTGCGTACCCAGCAGTCTTGGCTCTAGGTCAGCTTCCAAGTCCCTAGTAGGCTTGCTAAAACCAACAACTTCACCTGGCCCCAGAGTGACCCTCAGGGGGGCTGTGGCAGGGACCAAGGATGCGCTTTCCAAGCCAGTTCCAAATGGTGCCGCCGTGGCTACTCTTGGGGTGGCAGCTGGAGACCCACTTGTCTAGATCAGAGCTTCTCAGCCCTGGCAGTAATGACATTTGGGGCTAGAGGGAGCTGTCCCAGACACTGTAGGGTACTGAGCGGCAGCCTCGTCTCCCCCCGCCCCACCCACAGAATGCCAGTAGTGCCCTACTCTTCCTGTCCTGACAAACAAAAATGTCACCAAACATTGTCAAACGTCATCAGGAGGACCAACATTTGAGAGCCACGGTTCCAGATCAAAGATAGGAAAATGTACAGGAAGATGGCAAACCGTGGCATAGGACTCTAACATCTGGGGCCCTTGACAGTGCTAAACATTTATGAGATGTATGCAGAATGCAGATTGATGACTGTAGGGGTGAAAAACAATGAGAAGGACCAGTGGGGGGACAATGAAGTATTTCAAAGGGTGGCACTTGTGTTGCTCATACCTAGAAGCAGCCTGGGTACCACAGCGCTGTAGCCTGGCTGTGGTGCAGGCTTCTCATATTGGTCCATGGGTCCTCCTGGCCCAGTGGCTGGCTGTCTTCTTATACAAGTTACCCACCAAGTTCTCAGAGAAGCCACCAGCCCAGGTGTGGTGACTCAGCCCTGGAATCAAGGAGGAGGAAGCGGGCAATCCCAGCTAATCACGGGGAAGATGGAACCAAACCTACAAAGGAACTCGGAGTTGGTGCTCAAAGACAGTCTGATTGCAACTCTCAAAGAGGAAAACAGAAATGCGCAAGAAGCCCCAGGTTCTGAGTTCTCCAACTCAGAACACCAAATGCTAAGGTGCAATCTTTCCAAGGTTTTCAAAAGCCACAGGAATGATAGTCGGTGGGGAAGGAAGAGGTGTCAGACTGGGGCCTGATGGATGGGTGTGGATGCAATCAGAGGTGTTTTCAGAGCCTCTCGGCTCTGACACCTGCCCCCATTCTCCACGGAGTTGGCTGAGAATGCACCCCGGACCACTCCCTCCATTGCCTTTACCTGGTGTTCCTATTCTTGTAGAAAGCAGCACAAGCTCATGATGGATCTGTTGCCTGTGATCATTTTCGTTTATGTATAAGACAAAGGCAGGATTGATGAGCTGGGGGAGAAGCACATTTGTGGGTGTGATCTGTGCCTTTCACCTTGGAGCAGACAGCACAGCCTCCGAGCACTGCCAACATCCTCGCACTCTGTCAATGGGACCTTGATTCTCTAAAGGCTGAAAGGGTTTTCATGGGTGAATGTGCAAAGCCAGCTCAGGGTTTTCTAAGCACCACTCAAAGCCCTCAGGTGACTTTTCTTCTTTTGCCATCTGTCAGCTTCTTTCTTCCCTAGATGTCACCCTGCAGCGAGGGCAGGCAAAAGATGTTCCCAGTGCTTGCAAGGAAGAAATGTCGAGGGCCTGGAGGGCCAGGGTAGGCACTCCCGAGTTCCTGCAAGAGCAAGGTTCCTGTCCCAAATTTTGATCTCTGCGTTGCCTCTGGCCACAGCTCTGCCCTCTGAGATATTTGCTTTCTATCTGCAGCACAGGAATTTAAACAGCCATCCTGCCTGGAGGCTGTTGGATTCAAGAAGGCTTGGGACTGGCACCCTGGTTCTGCTGCTTGTCAGCTATGAAACTTTGGGTGAGTTCTTGTACTTCATTTTCTGTTGAGAGCTTTGATCAGGCCTGGAACACGCTTGATGAATATTGGTCCCTTTCTCCCTCCTTCTTCTCGGCCTCAGAGCGAATGAGGTAAGGCATGAAGAGCCTGTGCTTGACCCTTTTGTATCAAAGATCACGGAAGCATCTATCTAACACACTGGGTTCGATTATGCCTGCCTGAAATTCACCTTCATCCAGAACTGCTGAAGATGGCTTGATCTGGGAGCAGCCCCTTCGTAGATGTTGTCACCGCAGGATAGATGTAGTCATGCTAGGTTAGTGTGTCCCCTAATCCAGCCACCTCAAAGAAGAGGGAGAAAAGGACTCAGAGACACACACAGTGAAGAGGGTGGGAAGGCACACGCGCTTGACACAGGCGGAGACTGGAGAGACAGATCTGCAAGCGAAGCAGGCCAAGGCTTACTGGAAAGCACTAGAAGCTGGGAGAGGCAAGGAAGGATCCTGGCTGGGGCCAGAAGGAGCAAGGTCCTGCCCCCATGCTGGCCTTGCACCGTCAGCCTCTGGAGCAAGCAATGAATGCAGAGCCTGGAATTGCCAGCCACCCACCTCAGGGTTCTCTGTCGCAGCACCCTTCGGAGGCTGAGGTGCCTCCTGGCAAGTGCAGCTGGCCTGTCCATCCCTCAGGCACTAGCCTGCTGACCTGTCCATCTTCCAGGTCTTCCCTACCCGGCTTCCAGCACTTGGCCAACAAGGATGGCGAGGAGGCTTCAGCAAAGCACGGGGAGCAAGTGTCTAAGGTTTGCTGCCCGCATGGTCCACGTTGCCACATGTCAGCCCCACTGCGGACGCTGCACAATAGCGACCTGCAGATAAGCAGGCACCGCGGTGTTCCAACACACCTGCAGCGAGGGACCCTAACCTTTTATTTCATATACTGCTCATGTGCCAGTAGATGTTATTCTTCTTTGGATTTTTTTTTAATTGCTGGCTCAGCCTGCCCTGAGGGTGGGGCTGGAACAGCATGTTGTGCTAGGGATCAAACTGCGGTCCCTACTGCCACCTAAGCTTTCCCAAGCGGGTGCTTTAGACCGCTGAGCATCCTGCCAGCCCGGTTATTCTTCTTTGGATTTTTTTTTTTTTCACTTAAAAATGTAAGAACATCCTGACTTGTGGGCTGTACAAAAACAGGCCATGGGCCAGATTCTTTTCCAACGGAGATGAAATTTGCCCAACACAGTGCTAACCACTTTTGAGCGGATGATTCGGTGGCACCTAGGACAGCCACGGTGTTGCACACACAGTGGCTCTGCACAGTTCCAAACACTTTCACCATCCCCTAAAGAGTCCAGGGAACCACTGAACAGTCTCTCCTCATCCGCCACTCCTCCAGCCCTTGGCCACCAGCAATCTTCTGTGTCTCCTTGGGGTTTTCTAAGTGACTACTTCATTTAAGTGGCATTGTGCCACTTGTGGCTTTCTGTAGCTGACCTCTTTCTCTTAGCACAGTGCTGTTAAGCTTCATTCACCTAGTGGCATGGTCAGTACTCCCACATTTTTCATGACCGAATAGTATTCCAGTGCATGTGTGCACGTTATATTTATATTAAATAAACATGAGTGATGCTTATGTGCATGTGTACATACACATACATGTGTGTATATATGTACACGTGCAAATAACAACTCATTTATGCATTCACCTGTCGCTTAGCAAGAGTTGTAGTTGCCTTTTTGTTAGTAGGAATCATGCTGTTAGGACCATTCTTGCCCATGGAGTTACTTGAATACTTGTTTCCAATCTTTTTGTGGCACACATGGAAAAGCAGAATCCCACGTTATGTGTGGTGGGGCTTGTGGCACAGTGGAGACCACATCTAATGGGGTGGGCATGCTACTATGCCATGGCCAAGCAGGGCTATGGACCTTAAGTTGGGGAGTTCTCTAACTTTATTCAAGAGGCATATTTTCAGATGTCCATATTTTAAAATAAGAAATGCTCCTGTTTTTGAAAGGTTGGCAGTGAATTCGAGGGAAAAATTAACTGAATGAGCAAGCAGAAAAAAAAAGGAAAAACATCAAACAAAGTCCACATTTGCAGGCTTCTGACCTCCTGAGTTTTCTCCTAACATTGTCTGTGGCTCCTGCTGCAGAGCAGTCAGATGGGACTTCAGTGGATCGGGGGAAAAGTATGTGGTTGAGGTTCTCTTAAGCATCTGTGGGCGATGAGGCCCCTGTGTCCTATGTTGGGAGGGGGTTCTCCTGTGACAGGCTCCCTGCCACAGGAATAGCTTAGAGGACATTCTCTCCAGTCACCTGTAGGGAGCATCCCCTAGGCTGGGTTCCAGATTCTAAAGTCAGGCAGATTCTAGAAGCAAGACAAAGGAGCCCAAGAAACAATGGTCAAAGAGAGGAAAACTCATTCACAGTAGGAAGAAGAGTTCTTAAATATTCCTGCAGCATCAGAGGAGAGGTGCATGGAAACTCGGCCTCCTGGTCAGGGGACAAGTCTGGGACTTACACTGGATTGAGAGAAATGCTTTGCTATTAGTTCCATGCAGTGGTAAGAGTAGTTTCTTTATTCCTCTTGGCCTCAGTTACTTGCCCCACTAATTGAAGAAAAGGGTGACCATGTGTACTGGTAAGTTTTCCAGTACTGTAATAAAATACTGGAGGCAAGATACTTTATAAAGAAAAGAGGTTCATTTAGCTTATGATGCCGGAGGTTCAAGAGCAAGGTTCTGGAGGTCCTCCTGGTCTCTGGTGAAGACCCCAGGTGGATGGCATTACAGTGATGGGGACATGCAAAAGTACATCACTGACAGGAAGCCGGAATGAAGGGGAGGCCCCTAGGCTTGCTCCTTTGTAAGGATCCTCTAGAGAAAACTAATCAAGGGGACACAGGAGAACTAGGTTCTTTCCTAGTGCCACCAATGCCACTTGTCAGCCTCCACCTCTGTCGCACTGAGATCCAAGCTTTCAACACAGGAATCCTTGCACCAAAGGGTTCAAACCTTTTGTGGCACAAACCACAGCCAAACCACAGCACCAAAGTTCCCGCTACTCTGACTCGCAATTTCCGAGTGCTGTGGGCTACAAGATACAATTTAGCTTGGAACTTATTCCACATTGCACGATGCCAAGAGAAGCTCCATGAGAAACCACCACCAATGGAACCAAGGCCTGTGGAGACCACTACATCCGGAGGAGTCATGTGACTATTATGATGACTAAAGATTTTGCAAAGACCTGCAGTGAAGGGGGCCTCATTCGCCATGGGCTTGCACAATTTTCCAAATTTGTTTGACCAAGAATTGCCCCTCCCTGTGGCACCTACTAACATCCCACCTAACTAGTATCCACCAAGGATTTGTGGGTGCCCCAAAGGGCAGGCAGAGCCAACCCCGAGAAGCCAACAACCCAGGGCTGGCTTGCACATTTCCCAAATTCCTGAGCAGCTACCCAGGTGCTACCCTCCCAGCTTCCACAGGACAGAAAGTGGCTCAGAGGTTCCCTGTGAGGGGGGAAAAGTCCCCCATCTGTACCCATTGACAGGGAGACACCAGAAGCACACGGCAGAGCTCAGCCTCTTCCTAGCAGGACCAGCATCTGTGCCTGTCACCTCTCCCTACCGTCTGCTGGTGTTATAATACCCTGTGTCCCAGGGTGCTGGCCAAGGTGGACGGCAGATACTCCAGTCAGATGGGGCAGGCAGACCTCTCGGGATGGAGCCCAGCACATGGCAGTGGAGATGAATACATCAGGTAGTTAAGAAATTTAAATAAAGTACCAAGGCCCAAGGTATCCAAGCAAACAGTTAGGGATACTGGTGATTGATTCCTGGTGACTGTTGAAATGCCTGCCTGCCTTCTTTCCCTCTGGCCCCTTCTTTCTTTCCTTTCCTCTTCCCATCACCTGTGTCTCCTGGTACAGTGAACATGTGCTGACCACTTCCTCCAGCTTACACTCGCGTCTGGCCTTGGGCCTATGGAAGCCAGGAAAAGGCACAGTCTCTTAAGGAGCAAGATAAACACAGGAGTGTGGTCAGAGGAGGAAGAGTCCCTCTCAGGATTAGGGCATCAAGAGATTCTCTCTGCCCAGTCCCTGTTGCCTTCCCAGTCTCCTGACTATGCTGGAGCCTGGGGACAGCTCTGTAGGGGACAGGACGTGGGAGCCAGGCTGACCCTGCTGGGTCCCTACACTGGTTGGTTGTTCCCAATGGCAGCCATGCTCCTCAAGGGCAAGGAACGTGCTGGCTCATCTCAGCGTCCCCTGTGCCTGACTGGCTCAGGGCGGTCGCTAATAAAGATCTAGTTGCATTAAACAACCGAAAGGCCTGGCTTGCCTGCACACAGGAAATTCCTCTGGTGTTAATGAATGATGAGAAGCTAGATGCTGTTGCGGGACACACTCGACCTCCTTTAGCCTCCTGGGTAGCTGTAGGAAAGAGGCGCCTCTGGTGGATAAAGAAACTGATCCCAGAGGGATGTGTCGCAGGGGGCTGGCAAAGGCAGAATGGAACCGGGCTGGGCATCACTGGGTCGGGCCACCCTCTCTCACTTGCCAGTGATGCCTGCCCTGGACCTGAGCAGGGACCCTAGGATTTGGCTGGCTACTGTGAGCTCCCCCTTCTCAGGAAGAGACGGGAGGGAACCAAACAAGGTTCTTACAGCCCTCGCGTACCTGACCTTCACAAAGAGCAAGTGGCTTGATGGGCAGTGGGGTGACAGCGGGGTGACAGCGTCAAGTGTCTCACTGACAGTAAATTAACCCAGGGCTCTGCAGATCTGAGGCAGACCGACAGGTGTGACAGGAGGCTACAGAGCTTCTGACGCCACTGATGCCCTTCTGGAGAGGGCAGGGCAGAGATGGGCACACAGCAGGCGAGGCTGTCCCAGGGTCACTGAAGCGTGAGTGACGGCTCTTCCGGGCTCAAACACCTGTCACTTCTCAGCACCGCAGCCGAGTCCAGGGCCCACCCAGGGTGGGGCCAGCTCAGCCCTGCAGGAGGACCACCCTCCCTGCTCCCTGCCCCCAAGGTAAGGATCAACTAGGTGGCTGTCACACTGCCGAGGAAAATGACAAGGCATCCGAGCGAGTGCAGCGGATGGACCAGGTTCGAATTTCTGCTCTCCAGCTTACAAGTCGGGGACAGGATGCAGGCACTCCGAGCCTCAGTCTGTTCTTCTGTACAGTGGGACCCGAAGCTGGCAACTGCATTCCAGAACTATTGAATGGGAACCCGCTTGACACATGTTTAAAGGGATCCAATGCTTACTGGCATTTTAATCTCAAACTGCCTGGATCACAAATCCCTGGATGTGATTATACACTAGGAACCAACATCCTTACCCTCAATGAGACAAGCAAAAATCAGCTGAGAGAACAAACGAACCCACCAAGAGCCGAAAGTGGTGGTGAACATCGGACACTGGGGCAGAGGAGTTCCCACTTCCAGCCCAGCCTTGACAACTTCACAACTTTTTTTTTTCTTTAATGTATCAGTTATTTAGGTTCTCAGTAAGAAATTTAGAACACTAATTTATGAGAATAAATTCCATTTGTCTGAGCAAAAACAGATTACAGGTAGCCCCAGAGCTGAGGAACAGCTCGGATTGTTGCTACAATCTGTGAGTCCCCTGCTTTCTGATCCAGCGTGTGCTGCTCTGAAATCTGGTATCTCTCTTTCTTGGTGTCGAAGATCTCGCGCTCCTGATGTCTGGGCTTCCACAGCTTCTTCTTCTTGTTGCAGTAAACATCAGTGAGGTGCTTGGAGATTTTCACTTTGCTGATACCAATTTTTGTAGAGGTGGCAATGACACATTTCTGGTGTGTTCTTTGTAGAGGAACACGATTAAGGCTAAGAGGCCCAGTCACAAGCAGCAAGCCACGGGCCAACTGCTTCAGGAAGACCGCTCTCTTGCCTCTGTGATGCCCAGTGAGGACGGTCAAGATGGTGCCAGGAGTGAGGCTAGCTTGAAGTTTCCTCACATGGTGACTGAAGGGTTTCTTGCCATGACTCAAGAGCTTTTGGGGCACATCTTCAGTAGGGCAGTATCTAGGCATTTTCTGGGTACCACCCGGGTACCTCTGTTCTTGTCCCCACCAACTGGCTTTGTGATGGTAGCAAGAACTTTCTCCTTCTTTTTCTTCTCAACCTTTGATTTAGCAGCTGTGTACTTTGTCTTGCACAAGGCCTTTCTGGAATACATAGCAGATCGGGAGTATCTACCAATTCCTCTGACCAGGACAGGATTTCTGCAGCAGTGGGGCTGTCCCTTCTTGGACTTTTTGCCTTCTTTACCTTACCCTTTGCAAGATGGCAGGTGAAAAAACTCAGAAGCCAGACATAAAGAGAAGAAACTCGAAGCTAAGAAGGCTTCTGCTAGTGAAACTTTACAACTTAGTGAGACCCTGTCTTAAAGGATCCTGCATTCAATCCAACACTTCCTACAAAAGGAAAAGATCAAAGAAAGAGGAAGAAGCCTGCGCTTTCTGACAGCTGTGACATCCCCCCTAAAGCTGGGGGCAGATGACACTGGAGTGGCTGCTGGGTGCTCCTTGCCTGGGCCCTGCTGGGTCTGCCAAGGCCAGAAAACTCCTTCCATTTCCATTTCTTTCAAAGTCAGGAGAACCGCTGGGGCTGTGACTCAGTGGTATGGCACTTGCCTAGCATAAGAAGTCCTGGGTTTGATCCCCAGCACCTGAAAACTAACAGGAAGAGAAAATAAATGCAATAATAACATCATAATGAATCCAGCATAAATTGTTTTATGTTTATGCCAACATAGTAATAAAGTGTAATTTAAATGTCTATTTATTTGTTCCAATGGGGGAAGTGATCCATGAAGGCGAATGTGGGTGGAAACACCCCCGGGAAGCGACAGGGAGCTATGAGTGGGGCTAATTGGCTGAGCAATGTGAGAAGAGCGCGCTGGGGACAAGAGCCCAAGCCTGGCGTGCCCAGGGAACTCTGGGAGGTTGCCCGCTGCCAAGGGGCGCCCTCCCCATTCCCCGTCAACAGGAAGAAGAGCCGCCTACTACATCTGCAGGATCTGCGTCTGTGCATCCAGCCAACTGCAGATAGAATGTATGTGAAAAAAAAAAAAATCATCCATACTGAAAGAGGTGCAGGAGAGACCTTTTCTTTTTATTCCCTAAACTATGTCTTAGAATGACTATTTGCACTGCATTAGGCATTGGTCATAATCTGAGATGACTGAAGGTGCATAGGAAGAGTGTGAGGGTCTGTGTGAAGATCCTGCCGTTGTGTAGGAAATGTGTGAGCCTCCGAGGCCTTTCACATCGCGCAGGGTCCTGTGCCCACTCGCTCCAGTGCCAGGGAGTGGCTCCAGTGTTTCTCCCCACATGCAGACTCTTCCTTCCTGTCTTACTCTTCTCTCGTAGCTGGAACAAATACCTGACACTCAAAATGAGGGAAGGAAAGGTTTATTCAGCTTACAGTTACTGGAGACTTCAGTCCATATTCAGCTAGCTCAAAGGCAGAGCAGCACATGGCAGAGGGCAACCTTTCATGGCAGAGGCAGCTAAGAGCCAGAGCGCAAGGGAGAGAGCTAGCTGCAGCTCAAACAGCTAACTTCTCTTCCTTCCTTACAATGAAATGCAAATCACCTGCCCCAGGGGAGGCACAGCACCCACACCTACAACAACCAATCATAAATTCTGGAAGCCACCCCATGACTGCGGGAGGCTTTGGGGGGGGGCTCCTTTACACAAACCATAACACCTCCACACACATTTCCACACTGACCACTCATCCTCCACCTCCCTGTCCCAGCTTAGCTCTGTCCCTCGCCCTGGCACTGATCTCAGAAAGACTCTTCCAAGCTTAGGAAGCTTCCTACAACCCTGGGGCCGGAAGGCTTGCTGGTTGGATGTGTTGGCCCCACCAAGGGATCTCACTTGGTTCAAACCCAGACTCCCGCCACTCTGTACCGAGAGACCTCAGGCAAGTGACTTTACCTCTCTTGGTGTCTTATTTTTAAGGTGGGGACAGAGCCTTCCACAGGGTTGATGTAATATTAAACAAGATCGTAGCCCATGTATATAGTACCTGGTATGGAAAGCATGCTAGATAAAGAGTACTGCTTCAGTCCTCTAGATTCTCCGAGGACAATTCAGCAAGTAACACACCGGCTGGCTCAATGATAGCATGAAGACCAAATCTAGCCCACTGTGCACCACTGATGGCTGCAACCACTGATGGACACTGTTCTGTCCCCCCACACCCCTGTGACAACCAGAAGTGTCCCCAGACACTGGGAATGGAAACACCCCCAGTTCAAAGGTATTTGAAGTAGCCTGCAAAACCTAAAACATTTGCTACTTGTGGAAAAAGCCAGCCAAACTCTAAGTGAATCCAACTTCTCCTCTGCACAAATGAAGCCCCTGAGGATGGCGTGTGGGTGACTTGCTCAGGTACAACCCAGCTGGATTGGGACAGCATGGAGACTGCTTGGATCATTTTAGTATTCTAGTATTTTATTTTTACTGAGTGTGTTCTTTCTACTATATTACTCAGCCTCCTGGGTAAGGAGATTTTTCGCTTTTAGGGAGCATAAATCAGTACAATTTTCATAGAATAATTTGGAAATGTAGTTCAATAGCCTTATAAATATGCACACTCTGTGACACAGAAATTATTCTTCCAAAAATGCCACCTTAGGAAATAATCGCAGATGCTCACAAATCTGTGCAGATTGCTTTTAGAATGATACAATTGTTTAGACTGTCCCCCAAATTAGAAAACAACTTTGAATGAGAAACAATAGAGAAATGAGTAAATAACACACAGGGCATATTATTATATATGATGCAGCCATTAAAAATGACCCAAGCGTGAGAACATACGCACATATCACATTCCATTCCAAATTCAATCTCCTCCTCCCCGACACTGTACTTGCTCTTTATCTTAGAAGGTACATTTTGGAACACTAAAACAAATTCTTGCTAAGTTCTGAGATAACTTCTGCGATAAACCATTATTGCTACTGAATAAAAAGCAGCTTAATGTTGCTAGTTTTAACTTGAAGAGAGCTAGGTAATCCTCACTCCTGCCTACCTTCCTTTTAACTCCAGCTCAGCTAAGGTCTTGAGGCCTGGGAGACCACTCTGGGGTGGGTGGGTAGATGATGAAGCCTGGGCAGCCCTGACCTGGTTCTAACTTCCACAAGCTCTGAGCATCATCACCACAGCGCAGTGAGACCAGAGTTAGCATCTGGTCTCTGCTAAAGTTTATAAAACCAGCCACACTGAGGTGTGCATCTGACAATCAATGATATTTGTCAATATTTGAAAACACACGTGCACACACACACACACACACACACACACACTCTCATTGCAGGCTGCCCGGGACACAATATGGAGAAACACTAGAAAATATTTGACTCTTGAGGAAGGTGATGGGAAGGTGAATGAACACTCAGAGGACCTGGGAGCCATGCACCACGACTTCGTCAAGCATAGACCCTGAGCAGAAATGACTGCTGAAACTGGTTCTCAGGTACCAAGCCAGCGCCTCTTCCACCAATCACCACTTGGGAGCCATAGAGAATCCTAATCAGTAATAATTCAAAATCACAGTTGAACTCCATCCTGAAAAGCAGAGAAATTTGGACTATAGCATGAATGAACCTTTAGGATATTATACCAAGTGAAAGAAGGCCATCACAAATGGACAGATACTGACAGTGAAGGAGTCCACTGATGTGAAGTTCCAACACTCATCAGACTCAGAGAGGAAAAAAGAACAGGGATGAAAGGGAGATGAGGAGTTGTTTAATGAGAGGACAGAGTTTCAGTGGAGGGAAATGGAAATGCTTCTGGAGAGGGGTGTTGCCAACAATGTGAATGTATTTAATGCCACTGAACTGTACACTGAGGCCGTGTGAGTGCTACACCCACCCTGAAGGCTTGTAGCCTGGCAACAATATAAGGGAGGAGAATGGGCTTGCTCTCCCCTCTCCTCTTTCTGTTCTTGTTTTTGCTGTCACCTTGAACTGTGCCATGCCACCCTGCCTCAGAACCAGCTGGTTATAGACTGAAACTTCCACAAACCGTGAGCTAAGTAAACGTTTCTTCTTTCAACTTTGGGTGTCAAGTGTTTTGCCTTAGCAATGAGAGAAAAGCAATCAAAGTAGAATTTGGTGCCAGAGAAGTGGGGCTGTTGCAGTGATTATACCTGATCGTGTAGTTCAAGAGCCTTTGGAAATGGTTTGTGGGAAGAGTTTAGGAAGGTTCAGAGATCTCACCCAAAAGAGGAAAGCTGGAATGTCTAAGGCTGTCCTGTGTGGAAAATTCTAGGAAAGACCAGGCTTGGGAGGTTTCAGTTGGGAAGAAGGATTGCATTGGCTATTGGACTCCAGATGATGTCTGCTATGGTGTAGCACAAAGTTTGTATTTTGTGTCCAGAGGCTGAAACTAAGTGTGGTGGACTAATTAATCTGGCAGAAGAAAATTCAAGGCAGCCGAATGCTGAGGCGGTGGCATGGCTATTGTTAGGAGCACTCAGCCAGACCTATGTTGAGGAGCAAGAGCAAAGGGCCCAGCAGGATGATTTAAAATGTGAGTTTGGCCAGAAAGGAAGTACTAGTAAAACTGTGAGCTACAAAGATCAAGCTGAGATCTTGACTGTGGAGAAGGCACTGAACATCAAAGGACAACCTAAGGGCATCACAAGAAGCAGCATCTCCACCCTTTTCAACCTCACAACTGCAAATGTGAAAGGCTGCTTTGAGGAGAGAGCTGCAGAGCATCATGCTCCAGAAGAGCAGCAACATAGAACATTTGTTTCTCAGAATTGGATTCAGAGTGCCCAGCGATTCAGACACTTGACCTCTATAGCCCCCAAAACAGAAAGCCTGGTTACTGCTCCAGCTTGCAACAGACCTCAGCATCATCCACAAGGTGCTGATCTTAGGTGCATGCAGAATGGAAGCGCTGTGGAGCTAAGAAGGCTTTCACCCTGATTTCAGAAGGCCTGGGAGGCCCAGAGATGTGCCCCTGAGAGGGCAGTGTGTGGAGCTCTGAGGACCAAGCAAGCCGAAGTTTCAACAGAGACCCCAGGAGTTTAGAAAGTCCAGAAACATGAATCATCTAAGGAAACATATAAGAATAGAGCAAAGCCAGCAAGAGAGAAGCTGTGGGACCAAAAATTCCATAGAGATAGACCTTCATACAAGCCCCTTAGAGCTTATAATTTGCCACAGGTTGTCTCAGATGCTGAACATGAAACTATAGAATTATTTTCCTGCTGTATTCTGGATTTTCTTTGGTCCCAATCCTTCGTAGTCCTGTTTACAACTTTTAGAATGAAAATGTTTATTTTGTGCCACTGAATTTCACAAGGGTTTAGCTTTTCATTTTTATAGAGGCTTTCAGCTGAAGAGCTTGCCTTACATCTCAGAGGGGACTTGGGAGTTGGGGCTTTTCAGCAATGCTGAAACTGTTAGGAGTTTGGCAAGTCTTAGAGATGGACTAAGTGCTTTTTGCATAAAGGGATATGAAGGGCCTTTGGGGGGGGGGTGAGATGTTGCAGTTCTAATGTAATGTAATGTTGATAGATTGAATCTTGGTTCTTAAAGATTGCTACAGCTTATTGGAAAAGTATGTGTTGGAATCTACCAAAGTCCTACATGCACAGACCCTTCCTTTGATCCAGCAGTTCCACCTCTAGGGACGGAGTAGGCAGAAACACCAGTCAAACGCCTCCCTGACCTCCCCAGCCTCATTGCTGTCACTGCCTCTGATGCCAAACTGACTCCGTGTGGCCATGGTGGCTCTTCCACCTGAGGCTGATCAGGGGGCATCCAGAGTCTCTGGTGCCTTCCATACTGGGCCGCAGATGAAACTCCGGGGTAGAGGAGGTGGGATCTGACCTCTAGGAGCCACTGTAAGCCAAATGCCTGGGTGTGTCTCTAACTCACAGCGCAACACTGTCCGACATGACAACCCATCAGCTGGCATCATGTTCCCTTCTCTTTGCTCTTCGCTTATCCCCAGTTCTCAGGGCCCTGCAGCTGCCTTCCCACCCCGATGCATCAGCACTTAAACTCTGCCTGAGGCTCTGTGATCTAAGGCAGGCTCGAATAATTAGACTGAGGTTCAGAGAGCTACGGATGACCTTAAACTTACAATGGGGTCACACTCTGAGAAACTCATCTTAAATTGAAAATAGTTGTAAGTTAAAAAACTCATTTAGTAGCCAGGCATGGTGGTGCCTGCCTATGATTGGACCCAGGAGGTTGAGGCAGGAGGGTTGGCATGAGTTTGAGGCCAGCCTGGGCTACATAGTGAGTTCGAAGCCTGAACTCCACAGGGAGAGCCTGCCTCAAGAAAAGAAACTAAATAAAATGCACTAAATCACCTAACTCACTGAACATCATAGGCTACCCATGCTGGAGCATGACTTTTCACTGTTACGCTCTGTACAGCTGACTGAGAACTCTGTCTCCTTGCCACTGCCCAGAAGTTTAAGGGAGTATTATGTTGCATATCAATATCCCGGGGAAATGCCAAAATTGAAATTTCAAAGCATGGTTTCTACTGAATTTATATTACTTTTATACTATATATACCCCCCAAAATCATAAATTGAACCAGTATAAGTCAAATAATGTATATATATGTATATATGTGTGTATATATATATATATATATATATATATTTCTGTGGCAATGACACAGTGAAAATTTTAATAAAGACAGTAGAAAATTAATGAATAATGGTCTATACAAAATGTGAAGTATCACTAATATCCTAAGCATATATGTGTGTGTGTGATTTAACTGCACACACTGTTTCGATCTCCAGATATACTTTGTTTTTTTTTGTTGTTGTTGTTGTTTTTTGGTATCAAGAATCAAACTCGGCCTGGCACTTGCCAGGTAGGCACTTGTGCCACTGAGTTATGTCTCCAGCCTGTGTGTCCTTTAAAAATGAGGACACATTTTGAGAACCACATTGTGACTGCATCATTTGTGAATGTCATCGTGTGTCATGGGGAATACCCTAACTAAGATGGGTGATATAACTTTATGGGACCATGGCCCTGTCTACCTAGGGCCCATAACTGACTGAAATATTGCTGTGAGGCTCATTCGTGTATACTGATGTGAAAATGTGCCCTTTGAATAATATTAAATGAAAATAGGCAAAGTGTAGACAAATACATACTTTAAGAAAATTAAAAACAATAGAAAGGCCAGCCAAATAGCTCAGCAGATTAAAGCATCATCCCCAGGAATGCCAGGCCGGCTCCGCCCCCGCCCCCCCCCCCCCCCCCCCCCCCCCCCCCCCCCCCCCCCCCCCCCCCCCCGCGCACCATGTGCTGAGACAGAAATTGAGACTGGGCATGGTGGTGCTAGCCTGTAATTGGAGCTGTTGGGAGCCTATAAACAAGCAGATCACTACGAGTGTGATCTAGTAGTGAGACTCTGAAAACCCTGTAGACCCTTCCCTAAAAATACAAAAATAAATAAAAATAATATAAAAACAATAGAAAGCTAGTACATAATTATGTTCATCAGCTGTCTGATTGGTGGGGCCTAGCATCGGTTAGGCACCACTTAAAGGAGACGTTCAATCTAGAGCATGGCTGCAGGGCTTTAGTCTCTGGTTACTTGGCTTCCAGGCCAAAGCATCATGCTGGAAAGACATGGTGGAGCCATGCAGCTGAGCGCATGGGGCCAGGGATCAGCACAGGGGAACAGCACCGGAGAGAAAGAGGCATGGGACCAAATAGAGTTCTCAAAATCACCTATTTGTGACACCCACAAGTGTGCTCCACGGATCTCCTGGATGGCATCCAAGCCCAATCAAGTTGACGCAGTCAAGTTGAACTGTCGCATGCATCGGAAGAAACATCAAGCAGGACGGATGCACTGGGATTGCTTTCCAAGTAGATGCTTCTGGTGGTGGTACTGGATCTTCCTACTTGGGTATTATTTAAATTTGTCATCCCCAGCCTAAGTCAATTTGTGTAATTTGAAAGTCTCAATAAAACACGTTTTAAGGATAAGACACAGAGAAGTGTATAGATAATTAAGAACTCACTGGTTTAATTAGGGCTTGATGGAAAATGTTCTAAAATTCTGTGGTCCTATCTCCCTGGGTGGGCCACCCAGAACTCTAGTTCATTACCTGCTAAAATGTGAATTTAATATTGCTATTAGGAATAAATGATTGATCTGGCTGAAGAAGTAACCTAACGGAAGATAAAAAGGGAGGCTGTTGACATCTCCATGAGGAGAAGCATCCTTTAATATTTTTCTGTCACACTTCTGGGAGCCCAACTGTGGAAACTTGGTGAGAGGAAAATGAATCAACATTATGGAGCTGCCTTTTAATTTACACCCATGAAATAATTTTGATGGTTGTTCATAAGTGTTTAAGTAATGTTTATTCTGGAAATGTCACCGCTGCCTCTGAAATTTACTTTGATATTCTCAGAGTGTTATCTCTCTTCTATTAAATGAGTGTGGAAAGAGTTGCTCTCTGTCTTGTGCCCTGACATCTTTTTTGATGTGCTAAGACGTGGCTGGAACTTGACGTTCATGACTATGCAAAACATCTTAAAAGGAAATCTGTTTTGTTATTTGTCTTCCAGAGACCTAGTGTACCATCCCTTCGCATCTCACCCTAACATACACAACGGTCCTTGGGGTGTTCTCCACCCCAGTTATCTGTGAAGGGGACAGGAACCTTGGGGCAACAGCAGAGTGGACGCTCCAGTCTTCTGGAGAGAGACACAGGAACACTGAGCAATACGATCTCCTTAGTTGCATGCACAGACACACGTTGCTCTTTTCTAAAAGGACCCGTGGTGCTTCAGAGACCTTGCGTCCGCTCAGATTCAGGGGCTACACCCTGATCCATGACCCGAGAGCCCTGTGGAGAATGCAAGCTGCTGCCGATCAATGCTAAATGCTTTGCTGCTTTGTTCCCCTGTTCCCCTTTACTTGTCTACCCCTAAGTTTTTGTCTTCAGTCACAGCCGGCTTATGACTATGTTGACCGTGAGACAAAGCAGGCTGGTGCCCTGATGACCATTTCCTATTAACCTCGGGCTGACACGCCATGAAGACACACAGGCAGCCCCAGAGAAGGATTACTAGGGAGAGGAACAGCACTTCCTGCCTGAAGCCAACACACACACCATTCATGCATAAACAGCATATTATAAGTACAACTATCTACCAGCCCCAGCCAAGCCCTCAGGTGAGAAAGTAACCCAAGCCGACAGCTTGACTACAGAAAGACCTTTATCCAAAACTGCCCAGCTAAGCTGCTCCAAAATTCCTGAGGCAACAGACCCTGTTGGACAATAAATGTTCACTGTTGTTTTAAGCCACCACATTTTGAGATGCCGCCGCCTGTCGCCTATGACATTTTGGTCACCACTGAATATACACCAGTGGTCTCATGAGATAATACCACCTACTCACATCAGAGGCATCTGAGTTTGTGTAAGTACACTCTGTAGGGGCTGCGTGATGATGCAATTTCCTGGGGACACACTCTTCAATACATAACTCTATGGACAGTGCTTGGCCATGATATATTACATAGCAGACAATACATGCAGAATTATGGTGTTCGGTAAGAGAATGACAAAGACTTTACAAAATTTGTAAATGAGAAGTCTGTCAATACATGAACTTAGAAAAAACACAATGATTAGCAAAAGTCAGAATAGGGAAGGAGATCTCTAGCTCCCGTGTTCCACCAAGGAACTGTATTTCTTGTATTTGTAGGTAGAGGGCTTTATCCACTTAACGGTGGGACAATCTCAAAAGGAACTGAACTTGAGGTGCTGGGTTCCCATGCCTGTTCTTTTTTCTATGATGATGTGAAGAACAAGAGAAGGAAGAAAGTATCAAAGAGCCAATCATGGTAGGAAGCCCCACCCAGATATCCTCCCTTCCCATTCCCAGCCACTGCCTTTAGTTAAAGAGTTCCGGGGCATACTACCATTACAACTGACCAGTGAGGTTGTGTAGAGATCAGGGGCCTTTGCCCCAATTCAGAACCACTCTTCATTGGTGGCCTAGCTCTCTAGGGCCCTGCGAGGCTGCTACTGAGAATGTGGGGGCAGCCCAGCCTCCCCTTCTGTCCACTGCTGCTTCCTCTGCTCCTCTACGCCTGCCGATTCCTACAGAGCTCCCTAATAAACTTCCAGGTGCTGCTCTGCTTCTCAGATTCCTCCTCCAGGAAACAACGTGTAACATGCCGGCAATCTGGAGAAGACAGTCAGGCTTCACAATTCATCTTCCGTGTTGTTTCACGCTGTTTTTGTTTTTACTTCCTCCCACCCTCCCTCTCCTTTACTCAATCATTCACTTCTTCATTCACCAGTCCCTGAATATAATGAGAAATGACTGGGACCCCTGCATAAGCCAGGAGTCAACTGCAGGGCACAAAGTTTATCAGCTTATTAAAATTGCCTGCCTTGCTTGGGCTAGATTTTCTTCATAGTGTGAGGCTCAGGAAACTTCTTGAAGCTGCAGCCTGATGCCCTCTTGGAGATGTTCTAAGTCATTATCCTTTTAAATTCTTCTCTTCTTTGGTTCTTCTCTTCCTATGCACTTTCAGTAACAAATATACTCAACATTTTTAACTGATCTCATGTCTCACACATTCTTTTCAGTTTGTTTCATCCTTATTCTCCTCCTTGATTCAGTCTGAATGTCTTCTGGTTTCTATTTCAGTAACTGTCTCCTTACATGTGCTTAATCTGAAATTAAACCTACATATTAAATCATTGATCTCATTATTTGGCTTCTCAGTCCTAGAAAGTCTACTCGATTTGTTCACAGGTTCCAAGTCTCAGCTGAAATGTTCCATCTTGTCTTCAAATTTCTTACCTATTTCAATGATGGCTACTTAAGGTCCATGTCTTATAACAAAGCCCAGAAACTTACAATAAGAAGCCACTGGTAAATACAAAATACATGTATGTCAACACCATCTCAAAAGAAGCCAGATGCAAAACATATATAGTAGATGAACTGATTTCTGTGGCGTATACAGTAAGCATCTATAGGGAGAGAAGAAA
Source organism: Myocastor coypus (assembly GCA_004027025.1). NCBI lineage: Eukaryota > Metazoa > Chordata > Mammalia > Rodentia > Myocastoridae > Myocastor > Myocastor coypus. The sequence continues at coordinate 70,319 of PVJA010005554.1, forward strand.
AGATGGTGGCTGGTGGGGCTGGGGTGTGGAGGGACTGATTACAAAGGGAGTAAGAACTTTTGGTGGGCATCAAAATGCTCTGTGTCTTCACCGTAGCATTTACACAAGTATATGCACGTGTCAAAACTCATCCAACTACATACTTTAAATGGGTGCATTTTCTTATACCTCAGTAGGTTCATTTTTTAAAATAAATCTACACTGGTTAGGGAGACAACTAGTTCTGCCAAATCCAAGAGTGCACAAATTAAAACTAAATTTAATCGCGATTGCATAAATGAAGATAAAGTATATGCTTCAAAAGTCAAATATCTGGATCTGAGGGCCTGTTTTCACTTTTTCCCCCCCTAGTGGTTTTAAAAGCAGCCACGTGATTTTAGATCCTAATGGGTCTGGTAATTTTTTTTTTATTGAATTCCTAAAATTGTACATAAAAATTGGAGGAGATAATTTGAGTTTCTGGATGATGTTATTTTTCTCCAGAGAGGCTTTAAATTTTGCTTCTGACAGGCAGTTAGGAGAGAGGCAGATCACATTAATCTAATCAGGTTTTGAGCAGACTTGGTACTGGGCTTCATTTCTGTAAGCACTGGTCTATTTCTAGCAAACCCTTACTCCTCGCATGTAGCCCCTCAGGGCTCTTACTGGACTCACTGGTATTTGCAGGTACTGCCTTCTGCTTGGTAGCCCTGGAAAGTCCACTTATTTCCCTTAATAAGCACGAAGTGAATAAATGTTCTAGTCAGCTTCTGAGTCTCTCGGCCACCATTTTGGAATTGACAAATGCCTAAGGGGAAGGTAGTACTGAACTTTGATTTCATCTCTCTGTTGCCTCCTTTATTTCTGTGGTCAGTGCTACTCAAGTCCTCCCTGCCTTGTTGGCTTGCTGGCGCCTTCAAACAGGTTTTTCAAAATGTACTGAGAGGCTTCTTTTGTTCTTGACAGGATGACTGGCTCACGGCAACACAACTCACCGCCGCTCAAGGCAGACCCTAGGGAGGTACGGGGTCTACCTGACTCCCTGAGGATCGCTCCGAGCCTGTCTGCCAGGCTACCAGGCCCACAACCCAGGCAAATTCCAGTTTGAAAATACTACTAATAATGCATGTGTGTGCAGCATATCAGAATCTCTTTTTTTTAATTTTATGTTTCTTTATTGTTGATACAGGCCCTCGCTATGTAGTCTGGACTCACAGTGATACTCGTATCTCAGCCTCCCTAGTGTTGGGATTATAGGCATGCACCACCACACAGCATGCAGTAGCAGGGATTGAACTTGGGACCTTGTGCTTGTCACACTGACGCTTATGCCACCGAGCTATCTCCCCAGCCCCAGAATGTCTTAAGTGATACGAATTCACCATTTCACCTGAGCCTACCATCAATAACTCTTATTTTTTAAAAAGCATTATTGAGGTATGCATCATAAAATTCACTCATTTTAAAATTTCATGACTTAGTATGTTCTAGAAGTGTAATCAGCATCACAACCCCTCTCTAGCATATTCTAGTATCTCAGAATGAGCCTGTGTACAAAATCACCATTCTCAGCCTGGCCCTAGGTAACGACGCCACTACTCTCTTGTCGCTATGTATTTGTCCTTTCTGGACATCTCACACAAATGAAATCAGCCAGTATGTGCTTTTTTATGTTTGTCTTCTGTCATTTATCATGACTGATCTTTAATGTGGGTATTGTTGTCTTCACTTCACAGACGAGAAAATTGAGGGAGAGGTGAAGAGACTTGCCTCATGGTAATCAGCTGGTCAAGGGCAGTGACAAAGGCACCGAGATTGGATCCTGCACCTGAATGCTTTCCTCCTCCACAAAACTCCTTCCAATCCCTGTATGGATGGGCTGAGAGCTGGTGCCTGGATCTTGGGGGTTAATCATGGTGTTGGGTCCATCATGAGTACCGTGTTGGTCTGCTTTGCATCATTGTGACAAAATGCCAACAACCAGAACTTAAAGAAGAGAGGTTACATTTTGGGTCATAGTGTCAGAGGACAGCTGGCTCCAGTAGGGTGAGACAGACACAACATGGCAGAATGGCGTGACTGAGGAAATCTGCTTGGGCTACGGCAGCCAAAATTGAGGAGGAAAAGGTCAGAGGACCCCTGCCTGTGGGCTTTCGCCTCATTCTGCTTTTGTTCCCCCTATATACCCATCTCATTGGATGATAGACTCACACTCGGGGATAGTTTCTCCCTTTAGTTTGCTGTCCCTTATGCCAATCATCCTTGGCAACACCCTCACACACATGCCCAAAAGTGTATGCTATGAAGTACCCAGGTGTTTCTCAGTACAATCAAGTTGACAATCAAGACTAGCTATCACCCATACACAGAATTATTTGTTGAGCTCCAGTAAATTCCTTTCACATCGGTTCCTACCCCTGCTGCTCTTTACTATGCCTAAGACCCCTGAGAATGATCTCCTATTGCCTGCCATTAACTAATACTTGTTTAGGAGCTCTGTCTTTAAATTTCTGTCTTCAGAGCACTTACCAACCTCAATGAGTAGTAAGTCTCTGGCTACTTCTTTTTCTTCCAGACCTAACTAACCAGCCCAAGAAGACAATGTTCATAGCTTGTCTCTTAGATTCCTGGCATCCAGCACTATGTTTGGCATACAGAAGAGGTTCAGTAAACATTTGTTGAGTGGATATCATTTCGTTCTGTGTTTAGGCAACCATTTTCTCTTATTCCAAGTGCAGTTATCATGGTGCACACCTCCCTCCGGCTATCCCTTACCACCATCTCCTGCACCTTCAGGCTTTGTTACTTCCAGGGAGAGAGGGGTGAAGGGTTCGTGGACATTCCCTGGGTACCCTGAACTCTCAGCTACACACTATATGCCTTTAATTCAGGAAGCTAAAGGAAGATCTCACCCAACATACTAAAGTCATGTAATGGTACTGGTCTCGCAAGCAAGACCATGCCAGTAGCCAAGCTTAAGTCCATTTTGATGAGATAATCTACATCGGTTCCATCAACGACTCCCAAAGTGACCTTAGGCATGTCACGGATCCTCTATGTCTGTACATGTATTCAGATATAGATATATTGATCCATATAGAGGGAGAAGGATCCTAATTCCTTTGGGAATCCAAGAGATTTGGGATAGATTCATTTAGGGTAAAAGCATTCCTGGCATTACATTTTACATGTGTAAGAGCTCAGACAGTAAACACTGTTCTTACTTACAATCAGCTTTCATAGACTTTGCACCCAAGAAAGGGACAATTTCTATCTCAGAATACCTCTGGTAAGACAAGTTACTTTATTCAACCTGCATCACATTTTCAATGAGCTCTTTGATAGTTATACACTTTAAGTACCCACATTTTTTTTCCTGCCCCTTCAGACAAGCTCAGACAGCACTGTACATGTAAGCACCCAACTGATGCCTTAAAGGAAGCACCATGTCCATCCCACAGTGATTGGAGAGGCTCTTCCACATCTGCACACAGGCTTCGGGTCCTCTCTAATGATAAAGCAGCTTCAACCCAACAATTTTCAAGAATCCTGAATTATCTATCCGTGTCCTTTACTGCACTTGGAATAAGAGAAAATGGTTGCCTAAACACAGAACGAAATGATATCCACTCAACAAATGTTTACTGAACCTCTTCTGTATGCCAAACATAGTGCTGGATGCCAGGAATCTAAGAGACAAGCTATGAACATTGTCTTCTTGGGCTGGTTAGTTAGGTCTGGAAGAAAAAGAAGTAGCCACTTACTACTCATTGAGGTTGGTAAGAGCTCCGAAGATGGAAACTTAAAGACAGTGCTTTTGTGTAGCTTTTAAGAACCAAAAATGACATCAAAACTAGACTCTGCTAACCGCTGCTCTGGGACTTTAGGGAGGCCACCTAAATTGTCTGAGCTTTATTTTATTCTTCCTTATATCTCACAATGTGAATTTTAAAAGGTCACCTGGTGGTTGGCACAGGATAGATGTCTGCTGACTATGGGGGGTGGGTGAACAGTGGTTAAATCAAATAACAGTAACTCACATTTTCACGCTGTACTTTCTTTTCTGTCAGAAAAGCAAAAATCATGATGTCCCCCAGGCCATGTTGTTTTGTCCTGGGCTAACAACAATTGAGATTCATAGGAAGGTTATCAGTGGGGCCTAAACAATCGTATTTTCTTTCCAGCAGTGGAAATGTGTATGGGGAGGAGGGACTTGAGCATTAAGCAGGGAATGAAAATTGGCAGGAGTTGGGGAGCGCTGGTCATGGAATGGTGAAAGGAAGCAACTGTGATGGTAGCTACCAGTAGGGGAAATATGGATGGAGAGAGAGCGAGAGAGACAGAGAGACAGACAGACAGACAGACACAGACACTGAGGGAAAGGTGGAGAGAAGCAAAAAGAGTTTGGGACTAATTTTCTACAAAAAAAAAAAAAAAAAAAAAAAGCAGCACCCTTCTACAAATGGCACTCTTTCCCATTGGTACTAAATATTTTACCTAAAATCTGACATCATGTAATCCAGGTCAGTGACTCTGCAAGAGGTGAGCGCTACCCAAGCTGGCCAGCGTCTAGCCAGAGGGCAAGCCTCTCACTAAACTCTGGGTGAATGAACAAACAGCTAAATCCAGAAGTGCCAAAAAGATACCATTTTAAAACCACAATCTTTTATGATGGCCTGACCTTATGTAATTATTTCTGCACTGGAAAAATATTTAAGGCTCTTATTTCATGATCAAAAACAATCCTATGCGATCTCTTTCTGATTATCAATCTAGGTCTTTCATTCTTCATCAGAGAAAGAAATCTTGACTTTTATCTACCTACAATGGTCATGGCTAATTATTTTTCTTCATCTATATTCCAATATGCTAAATATTATGATAATACATTGAGATAAGCTTTATTCAGTTCCTTTGCAAGCATGCTAAGTGTTCATTAACTACCAGAATGCAAATGAAACACCAATGTTTACCATGCACTCATCCACAAGTTCCTCGCGGGTGGGATGGGGATAATTATCATTATTTATCAAATGAGATAATATGCAAAAAAGTACTTTTAAACCAAAAGCATTACACCAAGTGCAAACACTATTAGCACTCATTGAACTAAATTTTGAAGTTTAAAGATCCATCAAAACATTTATTTTTGAGTAGAGATACTTGTAGCTTGCTGGTATACCCAAACACATAAATTGAGGACATATGTATGGCTGCAGAGCAGAATGGATTTGCACAATATGAAAGATTATTATTATTATTCAGATGTCTGCTAGGTCATATGCCGAAATTATGCCTAATTTTTACAATTTTCTGTAGCCTTTGCCTTAAGCTGGAATAAGATGGAGAAGAGGTTGTTAATCTAATGAAACCAATCTGCCTATCATAGTAATAAAGCCATGTTACTCAGTGGTTTATGTACTTGTACTGAGCCCAGTTATTTGGTAGGCACAAGATCTACAGGCAGGGAATGTTTATCACTCTATTTTTAATTGTAAGAAAATTTCACTCAACTTCTTTAAGGGCCTCAAAGTCATCAAGGTACAGCATTTTAGTGGCTGGAGCACAACCAACCCTCTTTCATAATTATTGGAATTCTCAAAAGATAATGGACTTAATCAAAAGACTTTTTCCATCAACTCCTACTTTCAATGTGACACAAACATTGTGACACTCAGCATCCTCAAGTGACAGGGGTTTCCTTCCCTTACTGGATCCAAGCAGCCATGTTCCTTCCTGCCTCCAGCCCCTGACATTTCTCTGTTCGCTGCTCGGATTCCTCCTCTCCTGGTCCTCCTCATACTTTTGAGCCTCTGCTCAATGTTATCTTCACAGGTTCTAATCCAGCCTGAGAAAACTTAGCAACTTAGCAAAACTCTGTCTCAAAGAATGAAAGAGGCTGAGGATATAGTTCAGTGTGCAGGTCCTGGGTTCAATGTTGAGTACTGAAAACAAAAATAAACATCTGTAGTCCCACAATCCCCTCTGAGACGCTCAGAGACCTAAAGGCCTCTTGCTTGGCCCCAACTCCTGAAAGTTCCACCACCTCCCAGGGGTGCCAACCTGGGAATCAAGACCTGAACACATGAACCCATAGCTGAAAGCACATGTTAGATATTTTTAATAGTAGAGGAAGGGTGGATGATTATGAGGAGCATATTTAAACTTAAAGCAAAGTTAAAGTGATAGACAACCTAAAAGTTAAAAATGAGCTAAAATTTCAGTAAGCAGAACATATGAACTGTTTTCTTTTATAAAAACGATACAAAAGAGATTTAAAATAAGAAAAAAAAATTCCAGCCAAAGAAGGCAAAATTTTAAAAATGAAGGGTAAAAGAGATAAAAGATTAAGAAAAATGGTTTGAACCCATGAGATGATAAGTTAAAAATGGGAAAGTAATGGGTTTAGGGATTAAGGCATGGAATGAAGAGAAAACATGAACTTATAAGAAATGAATCTGAAGATTATTTTTAATCAACTTTTTGTTTGGAATACTTTCAGATTTACAGAAAAATTGCAAGGATGGTACAAGGAGCTCTTACAGACCCACCTTCCAGTGGTGACCACCAATGGTGACCTCTTAGATAACCTTGGGCCATCTGTTCACACAGAGATACCAGAGTCAATGTTATGATGAGAGGACAGGCTTGATGTGGATTTCACTAAGTTCTGTTCCACAACTTATTACAGGATTCTATACTGCCTTGAAGAGAAGTAATTTTTAAAAGAAAATCAAAGCAAATACTTAGAAGAGCATTCAGATGGATAAAACAGAGGAAAAGCAAAGTACAGAAAGTAGTCACAGCTACGGAGCAGAATGAACAGCACTGGGACAGCCACGCATCGATGGGGTGGCCAAGAGTGAGGAGGGCAGGGCTGCCCCTAAATGCGCTGGGCAATCAAGGGCTCTTCATCTGGAAAGAAATAGGACCCTACTTTGCCTCCTATACCAAAGTCAGTTCCAAGGGAGTTAAGGATTTAGATGAGAAAAGAAAGAATACATCTGTCTGAGCCACTCTTCTCCCTGGGTCATCATGCCCGACACTCACAACTCGAGGAGGAGATGCGTTATGTGGCCCATGATTTCAGTCCTCAGTTGGCTGGTCCAGGCGGAAACGAGATGGTGGAAGAAAAGAAGCTCAACTCATGGAAGGCAGGAAATGGAGAGAGAAGGGCAGGGTTGGGAACAAAAGGCTGCCTTCCTTGTTCATGATCCTGGTGGCCCACCGCTAGCCAGGCGCCACCTCCTCCCAGCACATAGGGCTGCTAAAGTCATCAATGAATGGACCCCCTGATAAGTAGCGCACCACCATGACACCATCACCTTTCACCCATATGAGAATCTTCAGGGACATTTTAGATATAAAGCATAATAATATAGGAACTATGTGTTCATGATCTTACTGTGTAAGAGTTCGTCAAAGTATAAACTATAAATAAAAGCAATGGTTTCCAATGCCATGATCCTGCAATATAGTTTCTCATGTTGAGGTGACCCCAAACAAAAACATAATTTTGGTGGCTACTTCAAAACTATAATTTTGCTACAGTTATGATTCGGAATGGCTTTCAGTGACCCTTGTGTTTTGGTTGTTAGAATCCCACTGAGGTCGCAACCCATCAGTTAAGAACCGCTGTAACTGCATGAAAGTTAAAAACACACATCAAAAGGGACTGCCAAGAAATTGACAAGGCATGATACAAATCAGAAGAAAAAGTCTGCCACACATACATGACAGAGTTAGAATCCAAACTAATTTTTTAGTTTCAATAAAAAGGGGTTGGGCCAAATACCACCGACATACCTCACAGAGCTGGAAAAGTCATTCCAAAAATTTATTTGGAACCAAAAAAGACCCAGAACTGCAAAGACAATTCTCAGCAATAAAGGTACAGCAGGAGGCATTACAATTCCTGACCTAAAGTTATACTACAAAGCTACAGTAATAAAATCAGCATGGTACTGGCAAAAGAATAGAACTGAAGATCAATGGAATAGACTAGAGGATGCAGAAGCAAATACAAACACACTCAGCCACCTTATTTTTGACAAAGGGGCCAAACATGTGTACTGGAAGAAAGACAGCCTCTTTAACAAATGGTGCTGGAAAAATTGGCTCTCTACATGCCGAAAACTAAATCTTGACCCTAGTCTATCACCAT
>PVJA010005555.1:0-15387 GCA_004027025.1 Myocastor coypus
ACTGTACTCTATAGAATGATTGTGAGGACAATATGCAATATGTCAACTTTCAAAGAAAAAAAGGGGGAAAAGAAAAAAAAAAGTAATGTGGATTTAGAAAGGTTAATGTTTAGTTGTTTGATCAATCTTATATACCTATATGTATTAATCTAAACTGATCCGATGATGAAAATATGTAATATAACCATTGTTAAATTTATTTATTTTATTTTTTTGTCTTTTTTGAGACAGGGTCTCGCTGTGCAGTTCAGGCTGGCCTTGAGCTCACTTGTGTAGCCCAGGCTGGTCTCGAACTCGCACAGATCCTCCTGCCTCAGCCTCCCGAGTGCTGGGATTACAGGCGTGCGGCACCATTGTTAAATTTAAACAATAAAAGAATTGAAAAAAAAAAAAAAAAGAAAGGAAAAGAAGAAGCAGCCAGGAAAGAATATGCCATAAACTTCAGGATTAGAGTGTCTTTCCCATTCCCGTCCCTGGAGTCCTTGCTCTGAGCCATGGGGCCTCCCCCTCTAAGTCAGCTGCTTAGTTCTGAGATGGTGACAGTATCTACATCCAGCAGCCACCTTGTAGGGCTCCAGGAGGAATCTGATGGACAGCTTGTCTCTGTGTTAGGAGCAGTAGTTGTGACTGCAGCAGGAAATCCATTCACACCAGCCACAATTTGGACATACATGTGTGTGACTGTGTGCTCACAGGACTGAGTTACCAATCCTGTGTCTTTCCAGCTTTCACTCTACTCCACTGTGCCCTTCTCTGGTGCTACCCTCAACTCTCCCAGGGCAGCCCCAGGACCTGGGGGTGCCCAGCCTCTTGGGCAGTCTGCAATTGTGCTACTTAGCAAGCGTGCTCCTCACCCTACAGAAGCTGGGCTTACTGGGAACCTTTCGGCATGGCAGAGCTCTGGTGGCTGCTACAGCCTGCTCTGCCAGGAGCTGGCACTATATGGAGGGCGTGGGTGCCAACTTCCCTGGCAGGCCTGAGGTGCTTGCTCAAAGGTGCCAAGAGGCAGACAACAATCAGCTCAGTCTCTCAGGCTCTTTTGCAATGCAGAAAAGAAAGAAGTAATGGCTCTGCATCCTTTTCCTGAATGATGTGACTTTATTCCTTTTCATTTGTCTACTCTGACATTAAGGTCACTGCTTTAGCAATTCTCCATTTGTGCAAGTTCTGTGTTCTTCTAAATGTTTTCGTGACTTAAAAGAATCTATTTTCTTATTGTGAAATACAGAGTTCAGGTCCTGCACATTTGAAAGAATACATGGCCTCCTCCCAGATTCAGGGGTAGAGCATTGGCTGAAACTTTAGATGCTGTCTGTATGCAGCCATGGCCATGTGTCATTAAGTCGTTCACCAAATCCTTCTGTGTGCTGGGGGCATTCTGAATGCTTGGGAGACAGCAGAGACAGGACAGACAGACCCACCAAGCGGCTCTGAGCTTCCCTGTATTGCAAGGTACCTCAACTTTCCGGCCACTGCCTAGGATGTGTCCCTGCACATGTTTGGCTGCAGGTCTTTGATCTCCATGCCTGTGTGGCATTCCATTCTGTGACACTACCCCTTCTCCACTTCTCTGCCCTGTTGCTGGTGAACTTCTGGGTGGTTTCTGGTTTGGGGTTATTAAGACAACTGCTCTTTGGAGTAAGTGTGCCCATGTCTGAGGCTTCTAGACACTAATGTCACACCTATGTCATGCAGTGAGCCTGAGCTCAGATGAATGCGGTATGGAAACCAGCTTTCCTGAATGGTACTGCTGGCTCATAGGTGGCTTACAGGCCATCCAAAAGGCTCAGGGATGTGAAGTGCCACCGGGCCTAGTAATTCCCATTTTTCTGGTCATTAAGGAGGCTCAGTACCTTTTCCCAGGGTTCAGCATCTTTTTTCTTCCTTTGCTTATGAAGTCTTTTGCTCATGGCTTTCATTTGGGGCTTTTTCTTGACTTTGGGGTCTTTTTCTGTGCATGCTCTCTGCATGGGACCTTGCCTTCCAGCACATTTCATAGAGCAGTTCTTGCTAGCTAGGACCCAAGTGGGTGGACAATCATAAGCCACAGTTGTTCTTGGATGTGGCTGCTACAGTGCCCAGGTCTTCCACCTGGCAGCTGAGCTGTGGTTTTAGCTGGGTCTCCTGAGCCTCTTCCTGTCTCATTCTGATGGGAACCTGGGCTTTGGCTCTTCCTGTCAACTGAGACTGAGGCTGCGACTTGTTCTTTTCTTCTGAGGTCACTGCTACCCACAGGTGCTCCGTGCATAGGTTTGCAAGTAGGATTGCTGTCCCCCCTACCCTGGGGCAGCAAAGACCTACCAGGCATGGGTGCCTGGCACTAGCCCTCCTCCCCCTTGAGCCTACTGTTCCTACACCCAGGGGGCAGCAGCTTTTTGGGTTGACTGGGCATATGGGCTCACTTCTACAGACTGGGGACTAGGATGTTGGCTCCCAGGGGCACTGTGTACATTGAATTCCTATAACGTGCAGTGATTGGGCTACTAATGTTACCCAGGGACCCTGGCAGGGATGCACAGGACTGACTCAGCCACCACCAGGAGGTCCCTACACTGCCTCTCACTCCTATAAATCATATATAAAAATGAGCCATGGGAGGCCACCACCCAGGGCCATCCAGCCAGACCTTCCCATGAATTGAAAAGATTTCTCTGATGTCGTTTTGTCTGAAATGGGTTTACCTACTAGGGCTCCAAGAGTGGTAAGGGAGAGGAGAGCACGGCTTCAAATCCAAGGGATCCATGATGTATGAAGGATAAAAAGACAAGAGAGCAGGGTCTGGCAGATGTGAAGGCAGGTGGAAGAGCAGGTGGATGGGAGGGTGTGAGAGCAGGCATGTGGGTGGGTGGGAGGGCAGGTCAGAGGGCCAGTGGGAAGGCAGGTGGGAGGGTAGGTGTGTGGAAAGGTGGCAGGTGAGTGAGAATTTAGGGAAAGCGCTGTCTTCTGGTATGTGTGTATGCATTTTTTTTTTTTTTGGTGGGGGGAAGCATCTATGGGATGTTCAGGGTCTCACTACTAGATAGGACTCATAGGGATCCCCCTGTTTACAGCCTCCAAGAGCTGGGATTATAGGGGCATGCCACCAGTCTCAATTCCTGTCTCAGCTTGCCCTGGCGTCTGCTTGCAGGTGCTTTAACTCACTGAGCTATTTGGCTGGCCCTGTATATAGGTATTTACTTATTTGTTTATTTTGTCTTTTTGAGACAGAGGTTAATTATACAGTTCAGATTGTCCCTGAACTTACTTTGTAGCCCAGACTGACCTTGAACTCATGGTCATGCTCCTGCTTCAGACTCCCAAGTGCTGGATTAGAGCTCTATGCCACCACACCTGGCCTACCATGTAGAAAGGATGAAGGGTTGGGCTTGGGAAGGGAGAGGTCCTGTACCGCTTCTGTCTACCAGGCAGCACCCAACCCTCATCTCCTGGCTGCATTGCATAATCCCAGAAGTCAGCAGAGCCATTTGGGCTCTGAGTGCTAAAGTGTTAGTGGTGCCTTGAGTGTTTGCTCACACCTTTGAGTCATCAGCTGTGAGTCTCCTCCCCACAGCAATCAGTGCTGCAGTAATGTGAGATGCCTACGGTCTGTCGGGGAGGAAACTAGGTTTGGCCAGATAGTCCCCTCTTTTGTTTCTGGAGAAGTTGTCTTCTGTGGTCCCAGTTCCTCCTGTCCGAGCCTGGAGTGGGGCATGTGACGTCTGACTCAGGGTTCCCTGCGCTGCAGCTCTCCCACAGACACCTACAGTCCACGGGATCTGACTGTAGGTTAGGGTGCAGGTGTGCCTGACTGGGGGATCCCCACAGGGAGTGCTACATCCAGTTGTCCCCAACTAGCCTACACCAAGCTCCATAGCCCCTGCTAGGAGCAGCTGTCAGGGAGGAGGGGCCGGAGTTTGGGAAACTGCTTAGGCAGGGGTGGAGGCTCTGGGGCGATGTCAAGGCTGCATTGGATCATACTTTCCAGGAAGCAGGCCCAAGATGAGTCAGGCCCTGGGACCATACATGTCACATGCATCACACATGTACATATACAGGCAGGTACACATATATGTATTCATACACTGCCTCCTAGATGGCTGGGGAATGGAAGGGCATTGGCTTGCATCCCCTTCTGCCTGGTGGCTGCCCTGAAACTGGACCCCCTGGAGGCAGTGAGCCCCTCTGGCCTAGGTGTGTCCTGCTCAGACCTGTAGAACCTTGACTGTGGTCCTGTCCCAGCACATGTTAGTCTGTTCACCACTGTAACTAAGCCCCATAGCCTGAGGCTCTATAGCTCCTTATTTCCCTTGGTTTTGTGGGAAGCCAGGTTGGAGGCCCCCCTCACCTCCTGGTAAGGCCTCTTCTGGAGCCAAGTGGCCCCTTGCTATGTCTCCAGGGGACTTGAGAAGTGCATCAGATGCTGGGGTCAGCCTACCCCACCTCTCTAACCCCTGGTCATCTCCAAATCCGTTTGTGTGGGGGTCAGGGCTTCCACATGGGAACTTCAGGGACACACATTCGCCTGCCCTTCACTACAGGGGCTGGGGCTGGGCTAACCCTCCTCCTGCTGCTTCTGAACCTGTCTCGTGACCTCGAAGCTCTGCCCCTGTGCTGCCACTTTCTCTGCCCAGTTCAGCAAGGTTGTATGGACCGCTCTACCTGCAGAGTAAAGCTCAGAATCCCTGGGGCCCAAGGACCAACCACACAAGGAGCCCAGACCCTTCCATGTGTGGAGGCCCGGAACCCTGCTGCGCTGCCTGGGGTGCCCCTGTGCTCTGTCCCTCCATAGACATCCCCCTCTACTGTCCAGTTACATCTAAAGGTGGAATCGTGCATGGCATCCTTCTCGTGGCATCCTTCCCAATAAAGTCTTCCCCCTGCGGAGAGGCAGAGCTGTTTCTTGTTTGACCCCTGTCGAAGGGCTTTCCTTGTCCCTGTGATCCACCAGGGAGGTGCAAAGTTGATCCATCTCAGAAGTGATCAATTCTATCCCCAGGGCATCATAAGAGGCAGGGACAGGTGAAAAAAGAGCAGGGCTGAACTTGTCACTTCCCAAAAGGACACAGCTGGGTATAGTTGTATACACTTGTAATCCCAGCTACTCAGGGGGCTGAGGCAGGAGGATAATAAGTTTAAGGCCAGCCTGGGCCACCTCATGATACTTTCTCAGAATAAAAATAAAAAGGTCTCAGGTGTAGGCCTCTGTGAAGGTAGCATTGCATAGGTTCCCTAGGTATCTCGCAGGGACATGCAGGTCTCTGTGCAGCCTGAGGCTGCTAGGCTGCAGGGAATCTCAGGTATCTCTGGAGTTCATCCTGACGCTGCCTTCTGTGCTGTAACTCAATGATGGACTTTTCTTCCCTCCCTTGAGGGCAGCAGCTATAGTCTCAAGGCCAGGGGATGGTGTGGTCCCCAGAGGTCAGGCTCCTGCTCCTGCTCTAGAGATATGTTTTGTTGGGATCAGACGTCAGCCCAGACATCAAGGATCACCTGAAATGGAGCATGTGGTCTTTGCCACTTTTCCTGCAGACAAGTGAGGCATTCTGGCAATCAGGCCTCTGGGAAGATAGCTCTGGAAACATCTCCTTGGAAGCACGCAGGGACAAGCCTTAGCTTACACTTGAAGAAAGGACAAAAGGGAGGACAGGGTGGCATTGTACTGGGGATACGGGAGGGGTTCAATGGTTACATGATGGGGAATTTCTGCGACTTTAGCTGTCTCCACAGGAAGTTCCAGCATGCCTTGGTCATGTTGCCAAGTACCTGGTTGTCACTTTGAGGAAGGGCAAGAGGCTCATTGGCACTGAAGGTGCCCTCAAACTTGGAAAGCAGAAATCAGAGGTGCACAGGAGGCATGTTCTGCTGAGGTTAAAAGGTCTGTGGGGAGGTAGCAGGGCCATGTCTCTACAGCTCCCAGATATGTGTATGTGGGGGTACAGGGCCTCAGAGGCAGGGGACATCCTTGACTTGGGTCACATAAGAAACAAATTGGGACTTGGATGGAGGATGTTATTGTACAGCCAAGGCCCAAGGAGTCTAGGGAAATGGCTGAGAGGCCTGCACCCAAGGACTGCCCTCCTGTGTGCTATAAGCTGGAGCAAGAATTAGCACAGGAGGCAGGGTGGATGGTAGGGCTCAGACCAGCCTTCTCCCGGAGGGGCTACTTGCAGGCCCAAGTGGGGGCAGGGATGCAGTCCAGGGGCCAGGGGAGAAGAGAGGCTTAACTTGGTTTGTTAAGGAGGATTTTGTTCCTATTTATCTGTGGGCATATGCATCTCGGCTGATCATGGTTGAGGCACAGAACAGGACCTCAGGCCAGGGCTTAAGGTCTGGCCTTGTCCTGGAGAGGCTGTGGGTAGACACATGGGTAGACCTCTGTGAGTCTACCAGCAGTGTGTTCCTTGTTTCTGGAACAGAAAATACCAGGGTGGGGGTTTGTTTAACAATGGCCACCTACCTGGTTCCCAGAGGTATGATTACAGTATCTCAGAGGTTTGTCTCCAAGCACCAAATAATCAGACAAGAAGCAAGTCACAGTGGTACATGGCTATAATCCCAGCCCTTGGAATTCAAGGCCAGCTTGAATAGCATATTGAGACTCTATCTCAAAACAAAAACAAGAAAAATCAAACCAAGGAAACAAGCAAGTAAAAAACACACCAATAAACAGGACAAGCCAGTTTGGTTTGGCTCAGAGAGGATGGGCAGTTTTCAGGTTCACTCAGCAGGCATGGAGCAGAGTCAGACCCCAGACCCTTGCTTCTTAGTGTAAGTCTCTTGCAGTCTATTCTGCCCAGGAAGGCTGTAGACAATGACCCAGGGACAAGAGAGCATAGCTCAACCTGTGGGGATCCCTGCAGGGCTGTTAGGATCAGTGTTGTAATTGCAGAGAGCATGCCCCAGTACAGGGTGGGGTGGCCTCTTACTCAAAAGACTGCTGTTGGGACCTGAGTTTGGCTTTACTGGGTCTCCTCACTTTTCAGGGAGGTAGAGAACTAGATTTATTAATTTCTATTAAAAAACACTGCACCGGTTGAACAATGTATGTGAGGATCAGGATCTCTGGCTGTGGGATGTAGATGTTGGCTGAAGCCTCCCAGGCCCTCTGCTTTGCCAATATCATCAACCGCTAAATTATATCTTTCCACTTTGCCCCTGCTTGGTCTTCAAGTCCCTCCCAGTAATGGGATTCTTTGAATCACAGAGCATCACAGCATTTGTTTTTCTATGTCGGATTGTTTTTGGCTCCAAATAGGAGAGGTTATTATTGGCTAAACAGAGATTTACTGGAATGCTAACAGAGGAAGCCCTGCATGATGTGTTATGCCTGGAAATTCAGCACTCTGAGAGGCTGAGACAGAAGGATTCCAGGTTTGAGATCACTGTGGCTGACTTAAGGACTTAATGAGACCCTGTTTCAACAACAACAACAACAACAACAACAACAACAACAACAACAATAATAATAATAATAGCAAAGGACTGGAGCTATAGTTCAGCATGAAGGCTCTGGGTTCAATTTCCAGTACTAGAAAAAAAAAGAAAGAAAAAAAAGAAAAAGAAAGATAAAAGAGGAATCTAAAGCAGCAGCTGTGACAATCGTATATGTCTCAGGCAGAGTCCCTCATCTCAAGCACTAGAGGAGCCTTGCCAGGTAGCTCCTGCCATCCACGCAGCTGAACTGTTTCTACATGTGCAGGCCATCTTCAAGCATGTGCTATCACCTTGGGATCTCAGTGTCTCTACTTGCTCCTGACTGGTCCATAATTTCTCACCCTTCTGCCTTAAACCTTAATGGTAACTTCCTGGAGGAGTAGCCTCTCCCATCTCTGGCCTAGCAGAGTCCCCAGTGGGGCACTGGGCTTCCAATTTTTTTCTTAGTATTACTTTTAATAAGAAATAACAATGTATAACAATTTATGTATTGTGACAGTTTTAAAACATGTTATTAGCACATTTCGATATTTGATACAGTGCATATTGTTGTTCTCCTATTAGTTATACAGAGCACAGGGTGTAGATGTTATAATTGTCCAAATCGTTATTGGTACAACCAAATTTCTTCTCATTGAACTAAGAGAAAGTAGTTGTATGCATAATCCAATACTCAATAATAACAGTGGGCTATTGGTAAAATTGGCAATGTTAGAAGCTGTTGATTTAAGCCTTTTACAGCTTAGCATTCTAATCTAACATTCCGATTTATGCCTTGTGGTTAAACTTTTCTGCTGGTCAGTTAAGGACAAGTTTAAACATGAACTGTATAGCAAAACGTGTAACTTTTGTATCTCTCAAGGTCAGTTAAATCCCTTGAGGATTTACTTTGGAACCATGTACAGTGCTTTGTAGAACTGTTGTCAGTGTCAGCCATCTGGATGAGTCACAGCCATTGCTTGACCAGTTTGTTCTCTGTGAAAGTCTGAGAGAATGTTTTCTCTCTAGGTGACTCTCTTTATGCACACTATACTTCATTTATCCCTTTCCTCTGTGGTTCCATAATCTCCTTGGGTTAAGAATAAAAGTTTACAGACCAAAAATTAGAGAAAAAGAAGGGTTACAAGGAAAGCCAATATTTTGGCCCTAGCCCTTCAAGGTCAGTGAGGACTCAGGACATAAGAGAACCTGTGATGTAACATCCTGTTATTCAGTGGTTTCCCAAATTTTTTGTTCATGGGCTTCCACTTTTGAACATTGTCTTAGTCACTTTTCCCTGTTGGGACAAAAATCTTGGCACCTCCAACTCACAGGAGAGTGCTGTTTGATTCACAGGACAGCAGGTTCAGCCCATAGTTAGCTGGTTCCAAAGCAGAAATAGTGAGAAAGGAAGAGCAGGTGGCAGAACACTGCTCACCTTGTGGTGGTGGGAGGCAGAGAGAGGTGGAACCTTTCTGGGTCACACCCCCGCAATGGTCCCTCCTGTAAGGCATGGCTGTTGGAGAACATTTTCCATCCAGATTATAACAACTGACTTGCAGGTTTCTGTTGTCATTACTTTGTGTCTTGCTGGCGGGTGCTTGCTAGTCCATTTTTTGAGCAAAGGCCCAGTTCCTAGCAGGCTACAGTGGGTTCCCCTGCAAGCCTATGATAAGGTAGCTGCTCAGATCCCACGTCCAGCTGGCCCAGCCAAACTGGAGAAGGCCTGGCTCTGAGAGTGCAAAGCAAGCATGGTAGCTGGGGAACTGCCCACTTGACAGGTTTGAGGTTGAGCAGTTTTCTTTAGAAAAGGCTGCATTTGTAGGTGAGGTGTGATGAATAACACAGTACATGCTTAAATTAAAAAAAAGATATTCAATCCCCAGCGTCACATGCCCCATCAGCCCCACCGGCCCCACACCTGGGTACACTGAGCTGGCCAGTGAGTCCAGGCACAGTGGCACACACATCCCAGCACTCAGGAGGCTGAAAACAGGAGGATCACTATGAGTCTGAGCTGCATAGTAAGACCCTGTACCAAAAATTAAAAAAAATACTATGATTAATACTGCAAAATATCCCTCTTGCTTTAGACACACTAATCTCATCCTCTTGTCACTTTCTGTAGCAGCTCTGGAGTCTTCTTTCCTGAGTGTGTTTGGCTATGTCGTCAGGGCTGTATCAGTGTCTTGAATGGATCTAAACTATTTCCCTGTCATGATCATTTTGACTGTGCCAGAACCAGTGAGTAAAGTAGATAAAGACACAGCATGTCTTTATCAGCCTGCCTTTCCATTGGATGACTCTTGGTGGCAGCATTCACTGTATTTTTATCATACCTTGTAAAGACCCTTACAAAAGAAGACTCCAGAACTACCTCAGAAAGTGGCAAGAAGGGTGGGATAAATGTGTTTGAAGTGAGGGAGAGGATTTTGAGGAGGAGTCAAGGCAATGGGTAGTAAATTTTAAAAACTGAACATTTACTATATATTTTGACCACATTTTGTATCTTTATCTTATCAAACTTTCCAGGAGTTTGCCTTTGTTAGGACCTGGTAACTCAGAAGAAAGTTCTTTAATCTTGGGATAATAAAGTATTTATGTGGATTTCTGATAATAAATAGACCCAGATCACTCTGCTTAGAAGTGTAGTATAACTAACGGCCAGAAATCCTGACTCACCCCCCTTTGACAGTGTCATGTATCTGCAAATTCAGCACCATACTTTCTGCAGTTCTGAAAGAGGGAGTAAGAATGTTCACAAAAATAAAACCACAGATAGAACTAGAAGGAGCATGGCAAGCATTTCTCATTTGTTCTGCTGTTGAGTGCAATTCAGCAGCCACTCCTAGGTGGCCACACCCAGGTATGTCCCTGCTGCAACCTGTGTAAGGAGGGGGGCTCTTCGAGGGAGCAACAGGAGATTACAAACAAAACAAAACAAAACAAAAAACTATAGCTACATATTAAAAGAAAACCTGGGAGCAGTTAGAACCTGACCTTTCTGATGGAGAGGCAGTGACAATCCAATATGATCTGCCTCTTTATTTATATACTGGAAGAAAAGCAGTGTATGTGTGTGTGTGTGTGTGTGTGTGTGTGTGTGTGTGTGTGTGTGTGTATGTGCACATGCATACAATGGGGCTGAAAGTGCAAGGTCTCAGTGTTTTCTGAGAACACTGAAAGTGAAACATTTTCAGAGCCTTCTGTGCTATAGTTAACAGGGAAGATCACCAAGGCCAGATACCTGCTGGATTGGCCTTGCTCCACTTCCAAGAACTTGTATACATGGCTTGCCTCTGGAGCTCCATGTCCTCAGGGCTGGCCTTGCTCCAGTACCCCAGCTCACCTACTCTCCATATTTTCTTTTTTTCCTATTCTTTAGCTTCAGTCAGTAGATGGTCAGCTGGAGTTGGAGGAACTCTGTTTGAAGGGCTCTGTACAAGACCATTTTGTATGTGCATGTGGGAAAGCTTTTTTCTCTCATTTTAAGGTATTTATTGCAATTTTGTTTTGTTTTGTAAAGGCCATTTTTGTCTCAAACCCTTTTTGCTCTGAGTGGACTTAATAATTTAGGCTAGACATTCCAAATCCAAGGATTTTAGGTTCCTATGTTTAGTGCATTAATCCATAACAGTATTTTTTTTTCTATAGCTAGCCTATTACTAAGCCATTGTCTTATACATCTTGCAGTTACACTTTTTGCTAGATGTTTAAGACCTACTTGAAATGAGACCTGTATTAATGAAAATTAATCTCTTGCTATCTATAAAGGTCAGTTAATTCTCCTTAGGATTTACCTTGGAACCATGTGCAGTGCCTCTCAGTTCTTTTTTCAGTGTGAGCCATCTGGATGAGTAATGGTCATTGCTTAACTAGTTTTCTATAAAAGCTTGTGTGACTGTGTGTGTGTGTGTGTGTGTGTGTGTGTGTGTGTGAGACTTTCTTTAAGCATACTGCACATTACTGATTTCTTTCCTCTGTGGTCTAACAATTTCCTTGGTCAGGAGGTTGTATAGCTCGCCAGAGTTGTAGGATGATGCTGAGAATGTTCCCTTATGTTCTAGGTGCTCAGTGACCTCAGAGGGCTGGACCAAAATATTGGCTGTCCTCCTGGCCCATCTATCTTTTTAATTTAGCCTATAAAATCTAGCTATTGAACATCCAGGAGAAAAAGTTAATGACATTACGTTGTAGTAGGGGCAGTGAGCTTAACTATTTATTTGAATATCAAGCACCTTGAAATATAAAGTATAGCCATATATCTGTTATATTTTTTACTAACTACAGGTGGTTTAGTAGTTGAATTCCTGTAGAATGTCAACAGACAATAGTCATATAGTTTTATACAAAAAATTTAAATTTAAAACCATGCATAATATTATAACATGATAATCATGATAACACTTTTGTAACACACCTAAATTTCTATTTTGACATAAAATAGCCTTCTAAGGCAATCATCTCTATCTAGTACATAAGAAGCCTTTACCTAACTTATTGACTTTTAATGGGATGTCAATGAAGAAGTTTGTGATATTGTCTGGACCACTTAGTGTCTAGGCATCGCTAAGTATAGTGGCACACACATAGCCCACACATAACATAAATTTTTGTTAAAAAATATTGGCTTCTGACCTTATGTTGGCTTGGCATAAACCTCATATCCACAAGTATCTGGAGCATAAGAGAAAAGAAGATGCCTGAATCTGACAGAAAATATTTATCACTAGAAAGCAATACCAGTTTTAGGTTTTAGAAGACCTGCTCATGTAGAAGACATGAATACATTTAATATACCATGAGATAAGAAATAATGAATTATCATAACCATATGAAAACTTTGTTTCTTAATTTAATTTTGCTTCTTTCTTTCTTTCTTTCTTTCTTTCTTTCTTTCTTTCTTTCTTTCCTCCTTTCCTTCTCTCTTTTATATTTAGGACAGAGTGTACAAGGTCCACAGGGTCTACAGGGTCTCACTATGTAGATCAGACTCGTAGTGATTCTGCGCAACCCAGGATGGGGCTGGTATGGCACAAGGATGGAACCCCAGCCACTACATTCTGCCCTAGCTGGTGCTTTAATCCGCTGAGCTATCTGGCTGGTCTTAATTTTGCATCTTTAAATCAGACAACCTTGTTGTCTTATTTCTAGAAAATTTAGCTCTTTGACAATGATTAATGTAAACATATCTCAAATTTTAATACAACATTTATTGAGATGTCTCTGATAAGACTGTGGCAATCATTGGGGTCTCCCGTTAACGAACCAGAACTGGATGATTATTTCAGGAAAATATTTTTTTATTCATCAGTTGGAGTCCAATAACCTCCACAACCTAAGGATTTTTAAAAATATTTCTTGACAATCTTGTTGATTTATGAAAACCAGATTATATCACTTAATACCTTATTTTTGAACAATGGGAAACTCAAATCATAATACAATAATAAACAACAATATGTATTACATTTATAAAATTGATTTTATCATTATTTTGGCAATCTGGCAACCATGGTGGAACCATGTCAGATAATTGTTTTAAAAATCCAAAAATGCATAAAGAAGAAAAATTTGTTGAGCTCAAATAAAATGGATGTTTATAGATTAGACACCCAGAAAAATAAACAAAATATATACAACAAATCCATTTATAAAATCAGAGTGTACTCATATTTTTGTCTAAATTGAATTAACTCTTTTAGAATTTAGAAATTAATAATGATAAATAGACTAATCGGAGTTTTTGTAGGTCAAGCAGCAGAGTTCTCTTATAAGAAGGATTTAGAAGAAATAAAAGATGTATTGTCAGAGGAATACTGACAACTTTTTGCTTGTTTGCTTGTTGAGACAGGGTATCACTATGCAGTTCAGTAGTCTTGAGTTCACTTTGTAGCCCAGACTAGTCTCAAACTCGCCACAACCCTCCTGCCTCTGCCTGCTGAGTGCTGGAATTATAGGTGTGCACTTCCACACCCAGCTGACAACTTTTGTGTTCTTCTTCGATGTAGTTTTCAGCTCAATCATGTGCACACACTCTGTCACATACACAGACCTTTCTTTTATTCTATTAGTATTCTTTCCGTAAAATTTAAGATAATTTAGTTTAATATAATCTCTTATGTAGGTTTCCTTTGCAGGTGTCTTTAATTTATCTTTTGCCAGGCAATGCCATGTGCCTCTTGCTCATGGGTTGCTATGACTGCACCCAAACAGTTTGCTGCTGGCTGCTGATGCTGCAGTCATTTAATAAAAGAGCAGCAATCTTGCATGCTCAGAGAGAGGGTGGTGGCCAATGTGCTCCAGGTTGATGGAGGCTTGTAATAGGTGAGTTGTGGCTACCCAGCAGGTTCCAGGACAAAGGTGTAGTTTCCACCTTATGCCCTGAGCCATGGTGTGCAGCCCATGTTCCCCACCGAGGCTGACACAATACAATGGAGGCCTTTGGTTTCCTCCCACCTCCTTGTCTGGGCCAAGCTCCAGGCTCAGCGGTGTAACTCTTGGTTCCTGCCTTGTGCTGCTGTCTTGAGCAAATGAGCCCTATAAAACAACCTTTTAAAAGTCTGTAGGGGTCTGGACCTGTGCTGGTCTGCTTTTTCCCCAACCTTGCTCTTAGCTGCTTTCTCACCTTCTCCCCAATATGTAAATTTAAAGTTCCTTCTTCTGGAAACAAACAAACAAATGCAAGAATTTTAGTAAGCTTGATAGGCATCCCTCTAACTTTAAACAAAGCTTTAAGCATTTTAATATAGAAAGAATGCACTTTACATCCTGAATTCCCCATAGCTCTACATGCAGAGATTACTCAATGCACTCTGTAATTCAATCTGAATTGTGTGCATACTTGCAGGGTCTTTTCCTTTCTGCTTGCTGAGTTCCCATGTGTTTAGACTTCATGTTGGACACCACCTGCTGCAGCCTGAGTGAGAAGCATTGTCCTCAAAGGGGATGATGAGAGATTTAAAAAAATATAGGCATATATTAAAAGGAAATCTGAGACCAGGTGGGACATGATCTCACTGATAGAGGGGCAGCCACAACCCAGCATAGTCTGCATCTTTATTTATGCACTACAAAGGATGTGTGTGTGTGTGTGTGTGTGTGTGTGTGTGTGTGTGTGTGTGTGTGTGTACATGGCTTGGCTGAAAGTGCAAGATCTCAGTGTTTTGCTGAGAATACTGAAAGTGAAACATTCTCAGAGCTACCTGTGCTGTAGTGAACAGGGAAGAAAACCAAGACCATAGCTGCTAGGCTGGCCTTGCTTAGTCCCAATAACTTGTTTCTATGGCTTGCCTCTGGAGTTCCATATTCTTGGGGCTGGTCTTGCTCTATCCCCAGAGAATTCACTGTTCTCCAGTTCAGCTATTCCCTACATCTCCCCTCCTCTCCAGACCCAAGGACACTTGGTCTTCTATCAATCTTTTCAGGATCAGGCACTGGCAGGGGCTTCATGCAGATCTGATATAGTCAGTGTACCTGCCTGTTTGGACCTGTTCATGGTGCAGCTTGAAGGAGTCTCAGGAAGTAAGTTGGTTTACAACAGGTTTTGGGACTTTTGTAGCTGGCTATACAGGAGCAATGGTAGGAGACAAAACTAGCTAAGTACAGAGAGCACAGGAAACATCTAGATTTGGATTTGAGGTTACTGGCCTTAGGGACCTCGATGCACAGAGACAAGTCGATTACTATGCTCAGTTTTCTTCTAAAGGATTTCCCCATTTCCAGGAAAAGAGGATTAGCTGGGAAGGAGAGAATGGCCTTGGGAAGCTGATTACAGAGAGAGCAAGTTGCTCAGGGAGCAAATTCATAAAGTTCCAGAGCCTTTACTTGCTACTACCCTGTACATGGGTAGAGGGATTTCAAGGTGTGAAATGAATAATTCCAAGAATTCACAGCATGCAAAGAAATACTTTGATTCCAAGTACCCAGTTAGAGACCTCATGGAAGATTTGGTGCACTGACTGACAACATCCATGACTGTACCTTAGCCTTGGG
>PVJA010005555.1:15487-73174 GCA_004027025.1 Myocastor coypus
ACAAAAAAAAAAAAAAAAAAAAAAAAAAAAAAAAAAAAAAAAAAAAAAAGTAAAGCAGGAAAAAAAATTCATATACTTAGCAATATTACATTTTAAAATGCCTGGCATCCGAAACAACTATTGGGTGGGTGAAGAGGATCAACAGGGCATATGAGCCATAACTAGAAGACTGGAAATCAGTAAAAACAAGCCCACAGGGGGCACAAAGGATGGAATTAGTAGATGATCAACTTTTTTTTTTTGTTCTGGAACTTGAACTGTGGATCTTGTGATTGCCAGGCATGTGTTTGTGCCACTGAGACATATCCCCAGCCCTAGATGATCAATTTTATTTATTTATTTATTTATTTATTTATTTATTTATTTATTTTGCAGTACTGGTGCTCAAACTTGGGACTTTGTGCTTGCCAGGCAGGTACTATGCTGCTGAGCTATCTCCCTGGCTGATAAATTTTAAATGGCTATAAAAATACTGCAAATTTACTTAATAATGCAAAAGAAAATACAGACATACATAAAAGAAAAATATATATTAAAAGCAAAACAAATGCAATATCTAGAAATGAAAGTTCCTTTTGTAAATGAAAAGCTTATGTATTGGTTAAATATTGCACAGGAGATCAGTAAAATTAAATTTGTATTTATTTGTTTTTGTGGTACTAGGGATTGAACTTGGGCCCTTTCACTTGCCAGGCAGGAAATTGTGCTGCTGAGCTATACCTCCAGCCCCTAAAATTGAGGACAAAACAAGAAAATCTGTCAAAATGAGTGTAGAGAGGCTGGGGATATAGCTCAGTGGCACAGCTCCTTGCTTCTAAGCATGAAGTCTGAGTTTGATTTCCTGTACAAAAAAGAGGGGGGATTGGAGAGAAAAAAAAAGACAGAAAAACAATGAACAGGGCTGTTGTACAACGTGTGTACTACTGAATTCAAGAGACAGGGGAGAGAGCCAGCAGTGACAACATATTTGGAAAAATAATGGTCCTAAAGTTTTCAAATTGGAAGAGAATGAACCCGTGGATACAAGAAGTGGAACAAATCATATACAAGATAAACATGAGTCTGAACCCCAAAGATACATCATGACCACAACTCTGGAAGCCTGTGATACAGAGAAGTGTGAGGGGCAGCCAGAGAGGGAACAATGTCGCCTTGATGGGAGCATTGATAGGGTCGTCTTGGACACCTCCCCAGAGCAGTGCAGATTGGGAGACGGCAGAAAGGTATCCTTAAAACCTGAGAGAACTGGAAATTTAACACTTAGAGCTACAGTGCAGAAACAAAGAAAACAAAGACTTCGTGGAAAAGGCTGAATGAGCTTCCTACCTATGTCTCTACAATGAACATGAAAAGAGCTTCTTTAGGCTGAAGGATGGTGATTCCGGAAATTAGTATAGAATGCAGCCAAAAAACATGGTAAATACTGAAGAGACTCTTTTTCTTTAAAAATGTCTTGAATAAATAATAGTGGTTCAAAGAATAAAATGCTAACAGCACACTCCGGGTTTATAGCACATGTAGAAGTGAAATGTATAGAAGGATGGCCGGTAGGTATGCTACCAAAGTCTCTGCTTTGTGCTTGAGGTGGTGTCATGGATCATGGTAGTAGAATGTTATGTATGAGAAATGCAAATTGCAAACCGGAAAGCAACTGCTAAGAAAACAAAGAGCTAGGATAATTCATCAGCTGGTAATGGAGACAAATAAAATCCTCAAAAAACTCGACATGAAAAAAGCCAGAAAGAGGGAAGAACAAAGAACACGAGCCAAGAATAAAACAAATAGGGGCCCGGCAGGATGGCTCAGTGGTCTAAAAGCGCCTGCTTAGGAAAGCTTGGGTGGCTGCGGGGACCGCGGTTCGATCCCCAGCACCACATGCTGCGCCAGCCCTGCCCTCAGGGCAGGCTGAGCCGGTCATAAAAAACAGTGAATAGACAAAGGTTCTGAAACAAGAAAAATAAATGAATGAATGAATGAATGAATAAATAAATAAATAGAATAAAACAAATAGCAATAGTAGACCCTAACCCAACTAGATTAATAATTACACCAAATGTAAATAGGTTAAGCACTCTCACTGAAAGCAGAGAAGTTTGATTGTGTTTAAAAAGCAATATTTAATGGTATGTTAACCATAAGAAATTCTCTTTTAATACAAATAAAAATGAAGAGTAGAAGGGGGAGACGTCATACAGATGTGAACCATAAGGAGCTGGGCTGGTCACATACTGTCAGGCCATGGACTGCAGGGAAGGAAAAGTATGACTGGAGAATGAAAGAGTCACTTCATTATGGTAGAAGAACCCTCTATGTGTATATTTTCCCTCATACACCTCGAAAATACATGAAGAACTAATCAAAGTGAAAGACATATCTTCACTCATGGCTAAAGATTGCAGTGTCTCTTTCTCAATAGATGATAGAAACTGACAGAGCAGTGGTCTAATGCTGTGACCCCACAATATGGTTCCTCATGTTGCAGTGACCCCAAACCAAAAAATAATTTTGGTGGCTACTTCAAAACTCTAATTTTGCTACAGTTATGATTTGGAATGGCTTTAGGTGACCCCTGTGTTTTGGTCGTTCGACCCCTACTGGGGTCGTGACCCACAGGTTGAGAACCACTGTGACAGAGGATCAAAATGAGAATACTTGGGGCTGGAGAGATAGCTCAGCAATCTAAAGCACCTGCTTAGGCAAGCTTAGACAAGTGCTCAGGGACCACGGTTCAATCCTCAGCACCACATGCCATGCAAGCTCCACCCCCAGGGTAGGCTGGGCCTGCCACAAAGAGAGAGAGAGAGAGAGAGAGAGAGAGAGAGAGAGAACATTTGAACACCATCAGCCCACTGATCTCAATCACCTGACAGTTCTCAGGTACAAAGTTTCCAGATTGCACATGTGGTCAGGGTATATTCAGGTTATAACTGAAGTGAAGAACCATAATCCTTTGCTGTCAAAGAAACAGGGATAATGAATGTCTAGAACAAGGATCTGGAGCTCTGAAAATATTCTTACCACCCCCTAGGAAGAAATTTTTAGGGAAATCAAATGGAAGGGGACTGAAAGTGAGTATTTTATGGAATTTGCAAATGGACTCAAAAGGTGAGAGTAGCTTATGGCATCACACATTCATTCCTCAGATCGCACAAGTGTCTTGGTTACTTTTTTCTCATTGCTGGGACAAAATACTTGGTACTCAGAATTAAGTAAAGAAATATTTATTTAGCTCACAGTTAGACGTTCTTCTAGTCCATATTTAGCTGGCTGCAAGGCAGAGTGGCACATGGCAGAGGGTAGCAGTGCACGGTGATACAAAACAGCAAAACAGCAATAGCACAAAGGGAGGAGTGGCAGCCTAGAGCAGGCCTCCCTCCCTCCCTCATACTGCATTCAGGCTCTCCACCCCAGGGCAGGTGCAGCATTCATATCCACATGGATCATGAAGTAGTCACCAACTCCTCAAGTCCAGTGACTACATGAGGGTTTGGGGGGACACCCAGATACAAACCCTAACATAACACACAGTGACCAGGCACCTAGCATACCTAGTCACCAAACTTTTTTTTTTTTTTTGAGACAGGGTCTCGCTGTGCAGTTCAGGCTGGCCTTGAGCTCACTTTGGTAGCCCAGTCTGGTCTTGAACTCACACTGATCCTCCTGCCTCAGCCTCCCGAGTGCTGGGATTACAGGTGTGCACCACTAGGCCTGGCTTATTTTCTATTTTTGATAGCTCTAATATTTTTTTGGTCAGTTTTTCACAACTATCAACTTAACAATTCTTTCTTTCTTTCTTTCTTTCTTTCTTTCTTTCTTTCTTTCTTTCTTTCTTTCTTTCTTTCCTTCTCTCTCTCGCTCTCTTTCTCTTTCTTTCTTTCTTCCTTTCTTTTCTTTTTCTCTCACTATGTAGCCCAGGTTGGCCTTGAACTAGCGGTGATTCTCCTTCCTCAGTCTCCTGAATTCTGAGACTACAGGCATAGAGTACCACACCCTGCCTTTCATTTTTATTAGGGCATATTAATTGCTGCATATTAACAAAGTTCAATGTAATATTTCTATACATACATACATAATGTGTGTACTCATTTAACCCAGCCTCGCTTTTCCCTTCTTTTTGTGTAGTATTTCACCCATCCATAGTTTTATAAATGTTATGACATTGTTTTTCCCTTCCAGAAATTTTTTTTTTCTTGTTTCAGAACTTTTTGTTTATTTATTTATTTTTATGGCTGGCTCAGCCTGCCCCGAGGGAAGGGCTGGTGCAGCGTGTGGTGCTGGGGATCGAACCTTAGTCCCTGAAGCCACCCAAGCTTTCCCAAGCAGGCGCTTTAGACCACTGAGCCATCCTGCTGGGGCCCCTCCCTTCTAGAAATTTTAATTGGTTCTTTTCTATTCTGTTTGGTTTAGGCAGGAGACTCTCAGGCTCTGAGTTGTAGCATCATGCTTCATCTTGCCCTCTTATTGTCCTTTTAGTGTTCCATCTGGTCATGGCTCCACAGTACTGGCTTTTGTCAGGTGTCCTGGAAGCTCTGTTGGTGAACTCATCCTGAATGGGAATTTTCTGTTTTGTTCTGCATCCCCCTGGCCTTTGCTGGCACTTCTGTGTGTAAAGGTTTTCAGGCAGTTCCAGTTGGTTTGTGGCTGACCTGCAGATGTTGGCAGCATTGCTGTCTCTGTCCCATGGAGTCTCGGCTCCTCTTAGCTCCCACTTACAGGCAAAGACGCTTTGCTGGAGCCAGATCCTGGCTGCCACCATACTCTGCTCTCTGCATCCCACCTGACCTGGCCTGTGTCAAAGTGGAACTGTGTACACTCATTGCCAATTATGGGCTGTGGCTCCCACTGACAGCACTTCTGTCCCTGGGTTCCCAAGAAACGTGGCTTGCTTTTAAGCTCAGCTGTATCTATATCTCTTCAAACAATAAAGACCTGCAGCTGGAAGGTGTCAGTGTGGTGGACTCTAGGTGAGGAACCTCAGCCACCCTATAGTGATACCCTGCCTCTGCCTTTGGGGCTCTGGCTCATGCTCTTGGCCTGATCTCTGCTGCCCATCACGACCCACTCTTAGCTGAGTTTATGTGGACAGTACTGGCCTCAGTCTCCATCCAGCCTGCTCCCTGGTCACCACTGTTGACCTGAGAAGAGGTCAGGCCCTATAACAGAGTATAAGACAACTCTTTGTGTCCTCAGGACAAAACCCTGACCTGTTGGCCAACCTGTCCTGTTCAGTCCCCAGAGCTCTCTGCAAGTTGAGCTTCTCTTTCATGGCTTCTAGCCTTCCTGTCCCCACTGTTGGTGTAGAAGTGTCCCATCTTAAGTGTCCTCACATGCTCCTGGGTTTCCTGTAGCAGGACTCCTGACTATGGCTGGAATCGCCCAACTGCATTGCTTTCTCCTGTGCCCATGGAGGGCAGAGAAGAAGGTTCTACTGTCTCTGGGACTCAGCACAGAAGCATTATCAGCAAGCATCTATGCCAACCCAGGCTGAAGCTAGGTCTCTGGGAAGCCGTGCCATCCTAGGGGCTCCTCAGCCTGACCTATGGTCAATCAAATTCGACAGGGCAGGGAATGGGCTGGGACTCTGTCTCCCTTTACTCTTGTGCCCATCACCTTACCTGGGGGGACAGTACATGTCAATATGACATGCCCAGTGAAGGGGGAAGCTGAACACTTCATGGTCACTGTCAGAAAAAAATGCAAGTCAATACTCAGCCAGAGGAAGTCGCACACAGCGCTGCCTCCAGCGACTTCCTGATCAATGCAAACCCCTCTGCTAGCACTTCTCCCAGGAAGAAAGGTTCCCTTCTGGGACTCTGTTCTCAGATCTATTTATCTGGATACGACATGTTCCTGTAAACCCATTACCCTTCAGCTTCCCCTGGTGTTCCTGCACTATAAGAAAAATGGTTTTGCTTTCCAAAAATAAAGGATGTTTCACTACACACTGATGTCAGCTGTGCTTGAGAGAAACAGCAGAAACTTCCCTGTTCCCATGAAATCTAATCTCACAGATGCATGGCAGACACCTGATTGAGCCTTGAGGGTGAGGGACAGAGGTACTGGGGGACTCTCATGCTCCTCCTGGGACAGATCTGGGTGTTACTGCCTGACTCTAGCCTGGGTCTTGCCTCTTCTTCTGGGGCCTGGCCCTGGGGCTGCTTTAAGCATACCTCATCAGCACTAAGCCTGTCCCTTGGGACAGGTGGGGCATGGGTGGGGGTGGAGGGATGAGCCAGGGGCCCAGCAGGAGGAAGATGAAGAAGAAGGGAGCTGGTGCCACTGGGTTGTATGGGGAGTGGGGTGCGAGCTGGTTTGAGTCAGGCTGTGGGAGGCCCCCAGCTGGGTCATGAACAGGTGCATGGGGGCCAGGCTGGTAACCCCATGAGTCATATTCCACTTTGACAGGTGAGGCACAGACCTGAGTCACAGGCAGCCAACCTCCAAGAATAGAAACGTGAGGGCCCCCACACTTCAAGGTCTGTCTGGGTCCGTGTCCAGTCCAAGAGCTGAGAGATAGCGACAGCTGTGGCAGAAATGAGAGGACTCGAGCCCTGGTAACCCAGAGTCTGGGTTCTCCGGGGGTCTGCAGCAAAATGCTAAGAACAGGAAACTCACTACGCCAGAACTCTATCCCTCATGCTTCTTGGGCTGCAAGTCCAAGCGACAGGGGAGGGCTGCCATCTGGTTTGGAGATGACGTGGTTTTCCTGTGCCTATGCTTAATGGTGCCAGACGGCTCACACGGGTCCCTTTAATCAGAGCACTTACAGGACTGCACCCTCATGAACTTGTCACCTCCCAAGGGCCCACTCCTAATGCCACCTCCTTGGAAGTTGTATATCAGCATGGATGAAGATATCAGGCCAGCTCAGCACAGTGGGCGCCGCTCTGAGAGGCAGTGGCCCAAGGCTGGCAGCCCTGTGGGCCAGGCTGGGGGAGGCTGTGTGTTGTGGGGCTGTGGCTCCCAGGAACTGGTCATGGTCTGTTGCTGTGCTTCCACACTCCTCTGACCCACAGGAAGCTGCACAGTGCCAGGTGCTCCCTGGGAGATTTCCCAGGGCATAGTGTGGGTAGAGGGAGAGGGCCACCACTCAGGCCTCAGGCTGGGTTCCTATGGGTCAGCCTGAATAGCCCATGCCAGTCACCCCAGGAAGCGCCCTCTATGTCCACAAGCTGGATGGAAAAGGGCAATTTCCCCCTTATTCTCTAAAGTAAGTTTCTTTGTACAGCAGTTTCCTGGAAACTGCATTAAGTCTTCCTCTGAGGCACAGGCCTGTAATTATCCCATCAGTGGCCACTAGATTGCCTGTGCTCAGCTGAGCACGCATGCTCACAGCTCCTAGGATCTTCCACCACAGCCTCCGAGGAGGAGACTCCAGCCCTGCTACAGGGATCCAGCTAGTAGGACACCACAGGCCTGGAATTTATGACATTGTGCAGCGTCTTCTCTCTATTTATGGGCAGAAGGCTGATGGGAGGAGGGAAGGGAGGATCCCGACACCAGCACAGTCAGCAAGGCGGTCACGCGGCCGGGTGTGGGGTGAGGGACAGTGAGCAGTTGCTTTCCACTGACACTGACCCCAAGGAATTACTGTGTTATAATTAAAGTGGCCCCAGAAGGGTGTGGACACCAGTACGTGAAGGATAGCCTCGCCCGGAACAGCAACTGCAGCCCCAAATCCCAGCAGGGACCATGACAAGCTTTCTTCAACGCTTCTTTTACAGAATATTCCTGCACCACCTGACACAGTCAGTTGTCTCCCTGGTGCCATCGACAGCGCTGTCGTGGGTGTGAGCGAGAACGACTTCCCTGACCTTTGTGCATTAGGTGCCTGTTCTGATTTTTCCTGGGATCTTCCTGGATAGATGTCATGCAGACACCTGTTGGTCCCTCCCTTTCTACCCAGACTTCATCTCTGAGCTTGCCCTCCTCCTGTGCATGGGAGGCAGTGGCTGGGATAAGCTGTGAGGGAACTGAGCTGGCCCAGCAATGCAAAGGGAATGCCAGAGACAGGGTGTCTCAATAGCAGGAAGTACCCAGAGTGAGAGCCTATGTATGATGAGGGCACCCTTGTTCTCTCTGACACTTCCTTTAGGATGAGGAGGGGCTCATCCCCCTCACTCCCCCTTCCTGTGTCCCTTGTCCACCTCTTCCCATCTGAAGGCCAAGTGGGGAGGAAAGGCCCGGTCACAACATTAGACATTACAGTCCCCACGCCCTTTGCAGGTACCCTGTGTGGGAATTTGCCTCCTTGTTAAAATGTATTTGTAATCTCAAAATCAAGATACTTGGCATTTTACTGTTATTCCCAGACCTGCGTGGGAGGTGACAAGGTCGAGTCCTCAATGCAGGTTCCCAGCAAAGGATAGGTAGCAGGTGCTCTGCTGTCTTGTGTGAGCTCAGATGTTAACAAGTGTTCTTTCACCAGCCTGTTGAGGACCACAGGTCAGTATGCGCTTTGCCAGTCATTCACTGTTTCAAAGGTCCCTGGCATAGGACTGTGTCCAGTGTTCTAGGCACAGGAAAACTATGCCAAGAAAGTGTGGTGCAGAGGCACCTTGTTCTGAGCTCACGGCTAATGAACTCACAGTGTAGATTAACAGGGCCTATAAACGGAGACTCAAACCAGGCCATGTTAAGTACAATAAGCAGGAACTCTGAGAACACAGAAAGCAGGGACTTTGGGGAACACAACCCTATTGCTTCCTGTTTGCTCGAGCCACAGTGACCAGCACCCACAGGCTGGCAGTGACTTCTCAGAACACAACTCCTGCAAATCATGAGACCAACTGAACTATGGGGGACAGTGCGGGGGAAATGAAACAGAGCTCTGCCCAGGGGCAGAGACCCCTACTTGAAAGTGACATGAGGCTGAAGGGGACATGAGTACTGTTCCATGTTCAGGGGTCTCTCCTGCAGGAGGCATTCTGGGAAGGCTTTGGGGCCCATCTCTCCACACCTCTGTGTCCTGCTGTATGTGGAGCTCAGTGTCAGGGACCTGCAGATGATTTCTTCCTTCTTGCCTGCTGGTGTTTTATTGACAGTTCTTTCAGCATCTGGGGGCAGCCACACAGCCACCCTTACCTTATAGACCAGGAAACTGAGGTACCATCCCACCCACATGGCTCCTACATGGCTCCTACTGCAGACCCCCACCTTGTGAGAGCATTGATCACAGAACCCACCTCTGGCTTCCTGATGACTGCCCACAGTACATTCTCATGGTCCTCAGAAGGATCTGCACCTGCCAGTACCCACCAGCAAGATCCTTTGATGACACAAAGCTGGACTTTAACTCAGATCCAGGTCCTGCTGCTTCCTATCTGGGCCAGAATAGCTAATACTTCCATGGTTCTGGTGGATTTTGATCTGCGTGGGGTCCCTGATGCCAAGCTTAGTGTCTGGCTCACTGTGAGCACTCAGTGAGACTTTGTCAGTGTGAGTATGAAGGGACTGTCCGAGGAGATGCTCAGCTTGGAGCCTGACACCAGACAGATGTCAACTGGGGTGAGCCACCACCCTTCCACAGGGGCCAAGAACTCCTGGATTTGAGCATGGATGGGGCTGTGAGCACTAGGGATGCCCCTGACTGGGCTTCAGTTAGTCTTCTATCACTATGACAAATATTAGAGACAAATCTGATTATAAGAGGGAAAGGTTTAAACCAGGCATAGTGGTGCATACGTGTAATCTCAGCATTCTAGGAGGCTGAGGCAGGAGGGCCATAATTTTAAGTTCAGCCTGGATAACTTAGTGACTTGATAAGACCCTGTATTATGATTTAGATATAAAATGTCTCCCTAGATGTTCCTTTTGGTCAATTCAAAGGTTCTAGGTCTCTAATTCAAAGAGGAACATTTCTCATGTTTGTTCATTCTAGTTTATATTTTTATTTAAATAAATCTTTTCATTTAAGTTTAAACTTTTTATTTTATCTTTTTGGTACTGGAGATCGAATTTGGGACCTTATACTTGGCTGGCAGGCACTTATGCCGCTGAACTATCTCCCTGGCCCGGATTTAAGCTTTTTAAAAAAGCTTAAACTTTTGAGAATTGAGACAAAATACCAATAGTGTAGGAGCTGGTGAGATATTGACTTAAAGTTTTCTTTGTAATGTGATTTCCTTTTGGGTGTATTTTGCTAAGTGAAACTTGTTAAGAAAGTTTTCATTAACTGAAGTTTTTTCCTAAAATAAAGACTTTTTCACAATGAAAAAGAAGATAAAATGAAATAAAATGTCTCCCCAAAGTCTCATGTGTGTGGAGGGTGATTGGGTCAGAGGGTCCTACACTCATCAATGGATTCATCCATAATGGGAGCTGAAGGTGCATGCTGTCAGGAAGTAGGGCCTGACTGGAGGTGTTCACTGGGTTTTTGGTGGCCTGGGTGGTGCATTCTTGTCCCCGTTTTTTCCTTCTTCCCCAAGCTTCCTGCCCACCCCACGTGAGTAGCTCCCCCTGCCATGCCCTTTCACAAGGCTATTTTTGCTTTGGAGCCCAGTGCCCATGGACTGAACCCACTAGAAACCAGGAGCTAAATAAACCTCTCTCCTCCTTTAGGATGTGGGTGTCAGATATTGTGTGTCACAATGGAAAAGTGGCTAATGCACCATATCTCAAAATAAATAGTAATAGAAAAAAGGGCTGGGATGTAGTTCAATACAAAGGCTCTGGGTTCAGTCCTCAAAACCAAAAAGGGCAGAAAAGAAGCAATTTTTCCTTGCCTCATAGCTTTGTAAATTTCAGTTTCTGGCTGAGTGGCCCTACTGCTGTGGGCCTGCAGTGACACATGGTGGAGGAGGTAGCTCCCCTTGTGGTCAGGTGCAAGAGCAAGAGGAGGACCAGGATCCTTCAGTTCTGTTAAAAGGTGGGTGCTGCCAGCCAATGACCTATGGTCTCCCCTGAGGCCCTGCCCCTTAGAGGTCCCACCTCCCCACAGCAGCCCCCAGCTGGAGGCCAAGCCAGCAAAACACAGGCCTTGGGAACACTCCAGATCTACACTGGAGCAGATACAGCAGCTCAAGGCTTTCATGCCTTGGCATTTTTTTGTGGGGCATAGCTTTCTTCCAGACTTAGCAATTTGGTGCTTTTGACCTGGAAGAAAACCACAAGTCACTGCCCCTTTCCCCGGTGGGAAAGGAAAGCTGCAGGTGGTGCAGGCCAGTGAGGGTGGATTTTTCCCCTTCTTGGGGAAATCATGGTCCTACTCACTATTCTGCATGCATTCCTTGATGGTAGGTGCTCCAAGGGGGCCAGTGCTGGGCTCTCTCTCTTGTTCTCTTGCTCTGCCTCCCTTCTTGCATATCAAAGCCAAGGAGAAGATATGAAAGCAGGGTGAGGGGAGAGGGTATTTTTTTATGCAGCACAATTTCTTTGTTTTCTGAACTCTGAGCATGTGCTTGTCCATGAGTGGCAGGCTGATAATGAAGGCTGGGTCAATCACACGGGCTGTGATCAGCAGAGAGGGATGTCACCTTTGTGTGACTCCCTGAGAGTCACACACTGTGGATGGGGTAGAGCTGAGGACCTAAGCCCCATGTAAAGAGCTGTATCAATGAGTTCACAAAGAGCCTGAGAAGCTAATGATGGAGCCCCTTGTGGCTCCTCAGCCCACTGGCTCCAGGCTGACGTACTGGGCTGCTGCAGGTGCCAGGACCACCTGGGCTGCTGAAGCTGACCTCATCCCACCTGAGGGAGCCAAGGGTCTTATGGGTAGGCTGTGGAGGACAAAGGCAGGGACACTGGCCACACAGAGAGTCCTTTTTGAAGAATTTCCCTCTTAGACCTCACAATGGAGTAACGTGATGGTTGGGTGCAGCTATGTGAGGAACAGTTCCCTTCCCCAGGCTACTCCTGCTACTCCATGGAGTGGCCAGTCACCAGTGCTGTCTAAAGGACCTCCAGGATACAACAGCAGGGAGCAGTCAGTTCACACACTCTGCTGGCAGCAAGAGGAAGGGAGTTTGGTCACAAGGCAAACAGGGGCTACATGAGGACACAGGGTGTGAAGGCAGAGCACTCCAGCCCCTAGAGACAGCGCTGTGCACACAAGCCTGGGTGTGGGAAAAGAGAGAGGATGTGCTCCCATGGGTTCTGGGCTCCAATGTGTGGGAGCTGTGAAAACTTCCATCGTTTACTGTACTGACCTCTTGGCCCAGCCATACCTCCCAGAAGTTTGGGGCTGGTGACGGTGGCCTGTACAGGCAGTGGGGGTCCCACTGCTTGGGGAGCCAGTACTTTCTGCCTCTTTTCTTGCTGCCACCCTTCCTCCTCTGCTTGGGAATTGGCTCACTTGGGAACCCTGGAGGGTTTTCTGCAGCAGGTCCAGGCTCCACTTGTTGCAGTAGATGTTAGTTCCCAGAGATTCCTAAGCCAAGGCTCTCCAGCCTTGTATAGAGTGCAGAGCAGGAAATGCTCATGGACTCCCACGCCAGGAAACAACCCTTGATAACACAGGACTCTGAGGCAGGGACAGACCCGGAAGCCAGCTGGTATTATCTCCTGTTTGGCTTTCCTCATTGCATTGCTCTTGGCAGGGCTGCAGGGAGGAGTAGGATGGGACAGAGGCCAGTTGTTCATGAAGTTGACAACCAGAGTTTGTCATCCAGCCAAACACAATGAGGTCATGTTCCTAAAAGTCCTTGCCTAACTACAAGGCATCATGTTGGTTAATAGGGAAACAATTTGGAACCAGCAGAGGGCTGAGCTTCAGGATAGGGTCTACACCAGGATAAGGTTGCCCTGAAATAAAATGGGGATGGCAAGAACTGAAGCCAACAACTCTGCTGACTAGATGCCTCCTGAGCCCATGTCTCAGTGTGGCCTGGCTGGAGGTGGTCCTTGGGGTGCAACCTGAAGGGATGTGCGCTCTGTCTCTGTCTCTCTCTGTCTCTCTCTGTCTCTCTCTCTCTCTCGTCTTTTTGAGACAGGGCCTCTCTATACAGTTCAGGCTGGCCTTGAGCTCAATTTTGTAACCCAGCCTGGTCTCGAATTCTCACTGATCCTCCTGTCTCAGCCTCCCAAGTGCTGGGATTACAGGCGTGAGCCACCACACCCAGCACTTCTCTTTCTTTGCTTCTTGGCTGCTGCAGGGTGAGCAGCTGTCCTTTTGCCAGGCCCCTTTGCCAGGACTCTGCCTCAGTGACCCTGGACTGAATCCTTTGCAACTGTGAATTGGAACAGAGCCCTTCTTCTCGGGTATTGTGTTTGGGTACTTGGAGAGCTGACTGGGACAGCAGCCCATAAAGAGATGTAATCTGTTGGGGTTTACAATCCAGAGCAGTTTGTGTGTAAACAGGGCAGGTACTGCAATTTAAGTCAGGCTTTCAACGCAACTAAGTTTATGTTGGTTTTGCCTGCAGCAGTTAACTAACTGCCCTTGTCTCCCCCCTCTCTAGCTTTGTAATGAAACTGAGGACATCTCAGAATTTTTCATTTTATGCATGATAAAGGGTGTAATGAAATTAAGGATTTGGGGGAAGGCACTTATCCTGGATCTCCGGCCAGGTCCTAAAAGCTTCATTTTTGTCTTCATAAGAGAAGGGCAGGAGAAGGTAACACCGAGTCACGTGAAGCTGGAGCAGAATTAGATGATGGATGCCAGAAGCCACCAGACACTGAGTAAGACAAGGAGGCATGTGTTTCCAGAGCGTTTGGAGGGAGTACGGCTGCCACCTGCACTTGGACTTGTGGCCTCCAGAAGGAGGAGGCCACCCAGCATGTGGCCACTTGTCCAGCTCACCTGTGGCACAGGCATGGAAGCTTTAACCTCTGTACCTTCAGTGTCCTGCTGTCCTGGTCAGCATTTGCTGTTGTCCTGCGCATTTGGCTGAGCACATTCCCTGAGTCTCTTCTGTGCCTGGCTCTGTGACCAGACACTCATGTTCTCAACAGATATTGTTATTCCACCCTCATCTCCTCGCCCCTGCAGGGGCAGACTGGGTTACATGGGATGCGGTCTGGACTCTGGGCTTTTGGCAGCTCTATGGAGATTCAAATTTGGGTCCAGACTGGTCCCACGTCTTCTCAGTGGGATGCCCTTTAGCCCTTTAGTTTGGAGCAGAGGTGGTGACCTGTCCTGTCCACATTTCTTAAGCACTTGTGCCTCAGCAGGTGACAAGAATCTATCAGAGGACACAGAGCCCCTGTAGGAGTCACCAAAGGAAGCACTATATTTAATTAATCATTCTCAACTTCTGAAGTAGGGCTGAGCCACCTTATCCACACACACACAGACCTAACTGTGGCTCTTCTTTCCTACCTTTGATCTGCAGAAACCAGGAAGTGTATTTGTTTCCAGACTGAGCTTCTGCAGTTCATGGAGGGAAAATAGTGGCTGGAATCCAGAAGTAGCCTGAGCCACAACTGTGGGGGCCTGGGGCTCATTTGCCCTATGTGGAAAACCTCTTCTTCCTCCTTTTCTCTGCAGCGAGCTGTCCCCATAGGTAAATGCAAAAAGCACATCTGCCATGGGACACACGGTCCCCAGCTGTTGTGTGGGGAGCACCCTCCACATGGGCAGCTTCAGGAAGGACAGACAGAGCTCCGAGAAGGGACTGTTCTCCCAGCCCTGGTTTCCCACATTGGAACACTGAAACTTTCCATTTTCAGAGTCCAGAGTTTCAGTAAGGTTTTCTACATCACTGCTGATGATAGAGCTGCAGTAATCAAGATAATTTAGTGTTGACAGAGGGACAGACAGGTTGGCAGGACAGAACATGAGACCCAAAAATGTCCCCACAACTCATCTTTGTCAAAGGCACAAAAATGCATCAGTGGAAAAAAGAATAATGGTATTAGGCAGAGACCCACAGGCAAAATGTAGGCCTTGATCTGCACCCCATGCCTTGCACAGAAATTAACTCAGGACTGGCCACAGATTAATTGCAAAGGGTAAAAGATAAAACTTAAAAAAAAATTCACCTGGGCCTGCTGGGCCTGCTGGGCCTGCTGGGCCAGCCCTGCCCCTGGCGACATGCTAAGACGGCAATCGAGAATGGGCTTGGTGTTGCGCACCTGTAATCTCAGCTCTTGGGAGGCTGTAAGCAGGTGGATCACTATGAGTCCTACCTAGTAGTGAGACCCTGAACACCCTGTAGATTCTTCCCCCACCCCCCCAAAAAAGCCATACCATACAAGGTTAGGTGAGTGTCTCAGTTACCTTTTATTCATTGCTGGGACAAAAATACCCAACACCTAAAATGAAGGAAGGAAAGGTTTATTTAGCTCATAGTTACTGGAGGTTGCAGTTCATACTCAGCTGGCTCTAAGGAAGAGCAGTACAAGGCAGAGAGCAATCTGTCATGGCGGTAGCAAAGAGCAAAGAGAATGGTTTGGCAGCTAGCTAGCCTCTTTCTCCTCCTTACATTGTAATGCAAATTACCTGCCCCAGGGCAGGTGCAACACCCACACCCACAGTAATCAGTCACAACTCCAGAAGCCAAACCACCCCATGGCTGCATGAGGCTTTGTGGGGACACTTATACACAAACCATAACAGAGAAAATCTTAAATATGACAATAGAGCTACAACCCACAGAGGAAAAACATTATACCAGATTTCCTCAAAATTAAAACTTGTGCTCTGGAAAAGTCTAGCACTGTGCTCTCTTTGGTGGCACATACACTGAAAAGCCTTGTGCGGAGAGATAAAGGCCACACTGCAGGCCCAGAGAGGGTGTTTACAAACCACTAACCTAATGAAAGATGAGTAGTTGGAATATGCAAGAACTCTCAGAACCCAGCACTTCAGAGGCTGAGGCAGGAGGACTGCCATGGGTTCGAGGCCAGCCTAAACTATGTAGGGAGACCCTGTCTGAAAAAAACAAAACAAAACAAAACAAAACAAAAAAACTCTTAGAAGTCAACAGCAAATGGTTGACTAAATGCCTGCTTTGGCAAGCACAGGAACGAGGGTTTGATCCCCAGAAACCCCATGTGGTGCACCGGCCCCATCCCTGGGGTGCCCTGAGCAAGTGATAGAGTCCAGGCATGGTGGTCCCAGCACTGGAACCACTTATGCAGCACTCCTAAGTGGACACAATCACAGAGTTGGAGAGCAGGACAGTGGGTGCTAGAGCCTGGGGTGATGACATGGTCGAGTGATGGAAGGTTGGGAAGCTGGCTGTGGCAGTCACATAGCCTGCAATATGATGGCATCACACATACCAAAGGTACTCCAGGGCTTGGAGTACCTGTCATTGTCCAGAAAACAGTGGAATCAGGCTTTGCCATGGTGGCAGAAGAGACTGGGCTGGGAGCTTGTGTGCCAGGCTGTGGTTCTAGGACTCCTGGGAGGCCTCAGGGGCACTAGGCTCCTTCCCCCGTCATCATGGCCATCTCACTGTCCTTGGCGTGAATCCCATGTGCAGGCAATGCTTACTACCAAGGGATGGGGGAAAGCGTTTCACAGCTTTGCAAAAATGGGCTTTTTGCCCAAGTGTATTGAATTGGCTAGAGGAGAGACTTCTGATAAGGCCCTTAGCCAACAAAGTAGCTTCTGTCCAATGCATCCTGGAGACATAGAGCAGGTACATTCTGCTCACAGAGGACCAGGCTGACGGAGGGAACTGGTAGGGAGGCAGTGGGTCCTTTTCCTGGAACGGAAACTGATCCTCACAGAGCTGCAGTCCCTGAGGGAGCTCCATGCTGCAAGCTTGAATTCTGCACAGTCTGCCTGTCCACCATCCAGATGTCCACCCCTGTGTCTGTCTAACTGTGTGTCCCTTTGTGTTGCACAGGACAAAAAGGCAGGACTGAATGCCCTGACATTGGAGTGACAAGGTCTCTAGGCAAGGCTGGCAGGAAGGGCTTGTGGAGCCTTGGTCTCCTGTTGCCCCTTCTGGGGTTATCTCTGAGGTTCCTGTCACCTCCTCTGTGTCTCTTACCTCCCCTCCCATTTATCAGGCTTTGCCTACCTGTCAGACACTCTTACCTCACCATTGTTCCCACTGGGTCTGCCCAGAACATCAGTGGCAGAGTGTGGTGGCATGGTCCCAGCAAGTGTCCATCCTGGGAGGTATGTGTCAGAGGAAGGAGCTGGGCTCATGCCTGGCTGGGACAAGGGTAGCTATGTGACTGAAGAGCAGTCCCCTGCCTATTAGCTCAGAGGCTCTCTGTAGGGCTCTGTGAGGCTCTAATTGGGGAGTTTCTCTTTCAGTATTCAGTGACAACCTCTGGGGACCAGACGTCTTGAGTGCAAGACAGGGCTCGTGCCTCAGCACGTACCAGGGCCCTCATGTCCTCCCCTGAGCATTTTCTAAATGGAAAACATTCTTAGTCTCCACTTCCAGCCTGGGGTCATGAGTGTTCCCAAGGGAAAGGGCTGTATGATTCTCACTAGAGGTGAGTCCAAGGCCCTGTATTCCCAGGATCCTCTGGGATCTGGCCTGGGCTTCCCAGGCCCGGCTCCTCGCCACTTAAGCACAGCGAGCTGTGTTGCTACGTGACTGTCTGTGGGTGCACAGCCCTGCCTGTGGGATGTGAGCCACATCTGCCTGGACCGGTCATCTGAAACAGGTGAGTGGCAGTGGCGTCAAAGCCAGCACAGGTGAACAATGCTGCTGTTTTATGTCCATAGTCACAGTGAGGCAGTGATCCTGGAGACACCATATTTCCCAGCTGCTGGAATCATCTCAAGTTGGGTGTCAGTGTGGACCTGGGGGAGCTGTAGGGGGCACACTAATTGAGGCAGATTCATGGCCCACAGCAAAGGGGCCCTGGAGCTCCCTTCTCCAGTGTGGCCCTCTGGAGACTTCCAACCCATGAGTGGTGTGGATGTGAGTCCACACAGTGGGGTCTGTGGGACAAGGTACTGTGACAGTACCTATCATGTGCAGTGACTTGCTCCCGTTGGGGGTAGTGGGGCTGCACCTCCCAAGTCCCTCAGCTTCTTGGGCACAAATGTGGTTGCCAGGACTAGCCCTGTCTGCCCTCACCAGCCTCCCAACTGGCAAGTGGCATGGGAAACAGCTCCTCCATGAAGCTACAGTAGGGCCACGTCCCAGGTGTCTCCTCTGCTGAAGGGGCAGAATGGGAGGCTCCAGGCCAAGAGAGGCTCTGGGTGCTGGTGACGAGGCAGGAAGATGCCTGAAATCTGCCAGTTTAGAAGCCCCATGCTCGAGGTTCATACCTGCCTGTCCCTGTTCCTCAGGTTTGTTTATTTATTTATTTGGTACAGAATCTTGCTACGCAGCTCAGAATTGTAGTGATCATCCTGTCTCAGCCTCCCCAGCACTGGGATTACAGGCGTGCACTGCCACACTTGGCTTCAGTGGCCAGTAAAGCAGTTCTGGACCTGGCATGGCATGTGATAATGGGAACTGAATGTGGGTCCTTATGCTTGTCAGGCAGGCAATTAGACCACTGAACTATCTCCCCAGCTTCCCTCAGGTTCTTTTCTGATTAGTCCAGCCTGTGACCCTGGAACATGATCCCCTGGAGAGAAGGGGTTCTGGGGTTCTGGAAGTGTCCTGGGGGTCTGCTGCTGGCCATCCCCCTCAAGGGCTGGGCACGTGTAGAGGCACTCATCTGGCTCCCTCTGGATGGGACACAATGAGGTAGAGCAGCTGGCCCAAACCTCCCAGTGTGCCATGCCTGCCTTTGTACCCTGGGGCCCTGTAGGGTTGACAGAGTGACGTAAGCAGCTCAGCTGGGAGGCCGTTATGGCTCTCCTTGCTTCAGTGGCCCTGAATGTCCCTTGATGTCATCACAACCCTTTCAGTCTCACTCAGCACGACTGCCCCAGGGTTTCAACGACTGCCTGCCAGCAGAACATCCTACACAGACAGCAGCCTAAGTTCTGGATCTGAGGCTCACTTTAGTCAGCTCTGGAGGGTCCCGTAGGGCACGGTGGGTGTGGGTTGTGTGTTCCTGTGGCATTTGTAAGGTGTGAGTGGATTATGTGGGCTTGGGAGTGTGTGCTGAGTGTGCAATGTGTGTGATCCACGCATAGGGCTCTTGCTTGAGTGTGCATGCGTCCATTAGCTCTGTGTTTTTGGCCCTGTAGTATACATATCTGTAATTAATTCAATTCTAATCCTGTTCTTTTGTTGTTGTTGGTGGTGGTTTCATTTATTATTATTATTATTACTATTATTATTTAGTGTATTTAGTACAGGGTCTACCAGATCTCACTACATAGATCAGACTTGTAGTGATCTTCCTGTTTTTAGCCTTCTGAGTCCTGGGATCACAGGGGCGTTCCACCATATCCAGTCTCAATCACCATCTCAGCTTGCCCTGGGGACAGGGCCCAGCACAACAAGCCAGGGATCAAACCTTGGTCTCTGTGCCTGCCTAAGCAGGCACTGGCCTGTTGTTTATTTTTGAGACTGTTCTCACTTTATATTCCTAGCTGGTCTTGAATTCACTCTGCATCCTGGGCTGGCTTCCATCTCAAGGAGGTCCTCATACCTCAGCCTCCTGAGTTCTGGGGTTACAAGTATACTCTCCCATACCTAGCTTCTATTCTTATCTTGCCACAATGTTTTATTGATTGCTTTTTTTTTTTTTTTTTCTTTTCTTGGTACACTGGATCAAACTTTGGACCCTGTACTTGCGAGGTAGGCACTTACACTGCTGTGCTGTCTCTCCAACCCTACTTTCCTCCCTTGCATTTGAATTTCTGGGATGCTCTGCATATCCTTTGAGCATTTGGTTTAGGAGATGCGTCTGTGGACCAACTCAGCAAGCTATAGTCATGATGTCTTTGCCAACTGACCCCACTTCCTCCAAACAACAGAGACTCTATCTGGAGCATCTGGAATTTTCCTGCCAGCCTTGTCCACCCTGGAGCTATGTGAGGACACAGAGTGGCACCCAGGCAGCAGGTCTGGTTCCTGCCTGCTCGAGTCTCGGGTGACTATGGTGGAGGCACAGGACAGTGCCCCGCAGTATTGCTGTGGCTCATCGTCCCTGCAGCCCTCATCACCAGGCCGGGCCTGGGCACTGTAGATACAGATGGGAAGGAGGCTTTGAATGGCATCACAGACAAATATGTGGAACATTACTTAAGTATTCTGTCACAGTGGCCAAAAACTAGCCCAGGGGCTCAGGATGGTTCTGACCCTGAAGGAACCATACTTAT
The DNA here is from genome assembly GCA_004027025.1 of Myocastor coypus. Taxonomy (NCBI): domain Eukaryota; kingdom Metazoa; phylum Chordata; class Mammalia; order Rodentia; family Myocastoridae; genus Myocastor; species Myocastor coypus. The sequence goes on from PVJA010005555.1 coordinate 35,574, forward strand.
GTAGAGATGTGGCTCAGTGGACTATACTAGGGGCTCTGGGTTGACTTGTGTCCCCTAAAATGATATGACAAGTCCTGGGAAGGTGATCCTACTTGGAGATGAGATCTTAAGAAGTTGATGAGAGTGAAAAGAGGTCATTAGGATAGGCCCTGATCCAGTCTAACTGAAGAGATCAGGACACAGATCTACATGGAGGGACCACAGGAGGACACTGGGAACAGACACAGCCTGCAGGGCGAGGAGAGAGGTCTTAGGAGGAACTGGCCCTGATGTCTTGGCCTTGGGCCTCTGTTGCCCAGCACTGAAGGAATGTTGTTATAGGCATAGCCCCCATCTCTGGTGCTTTGTTATACAGACTCAGAGAGAATGGGTTCAACATGATGTGGTTAGTAACAGGGTCATCTTCAGGATTTCCTGGTGACTGGAGCCTACTGTTATACTTCTAAGATTAATGAGGCATGTGCCTGGAATTTTTCTTTTTCTTTTCCTTTTTAAAAATGTATTTAGTATAAGGTCTACAGCAGTGGTTCTCAACTTTTCTAATGCTGTGACCCCGCAATACAGTTCCTCATGTTGCGGTGACCCCAAACCAAAAAAACAATTTTGGTGGCTACTTCGAGTTACTAATTCCAACAATTAACATTTCACCATGGCATAGCATGGGTTTAAGTATGTATTTTCTGATGACTTTAGGCGACGCTTGTGTTTTGGTCATTTGGCCCCTGCTGGGGTCTCGGCCCACAGGTTGAGAACCGCTGGTCTACAGGGACTTACTATGCAGGTTGGACTCATAATGATTCTCCTGGTTTCAGCCTCCCAAATGCTGGGAGTATAGGCAAGTGCCACCATGCCTAGTCTCAATCACAGCATGCTCCTGGGGGCAGGGCTGGCATGACAGACCAGGGATCTAACCCTAGCCACTGTATCTTAGAATTTTTTTATGAATAGCTGAAAATATATTTTAAAAAGGTAAGTGCTAGCATGTGTTACTATTGAGAAACACCAAGAATCTATCTGAAGGTCTGTTCATGTGTTCTACTGTTTGGAAAATGGGATCCAGCATGCTGGCCATCATTCCTGGGATGGGGCTGGAAGACGCCTGGAGTTGATAGCCAGAGGCTCACCACTTGTGCCATCATTTAGCTTCATTGGGGCAAGATGCACCCCAGCTTCTATTACCCAATTTTATTTGGCTTCATCTAGGAGTTGGTTATGAAGTGAAAACATCCATTATATATATTTTGGGGTCTTAAGTGCTGAAGAGCACACAGATCACATAACCTACCCAGTGTATGTGACGTGGTGGCCATGATCTCTGACTGGCTGCTCAGTGAGCTTCCCAGCTCGACAGCCCCAAAGGGACTATGTGCCTTTTCAAGGGACTGCTGAGAGGACCAGGTGTCATTTCATGAACAGGAAGGCTGGACTCCAGTTGCAGGGCCCTGGAGCTAGTCTGCACATGGGAACCACACCTCCTGCTGTGGGCTGATGTTACAGTGGAGATGCATGTGGCATGAGTCCTCAAAGCCTCTGAGAGGCCATGGTGACCAGCTGAGGGGGCTCCTGGGAAAGGACCCTGGGAAACACTGGCTTTGACCAGTGAGATACAGCGAGGTCAAGTCTCTGGTGTTCACAATGACCTGGTGATGCTCTCTGTCATATCAAATCTTCACATACAAGGAGAGATGTGGACTGGCTGGAGGCTTGCCAAGTGCACTGCTGAGCAAGTGCCCAGTTGGACCTTGGATGTGTGCCTGGGAGCATCCTGCTGTGGCTGGGTGTTGGGGACCACTCTGAATTGGCTCTGAGCAGAAGTTAAATTAACCAGTTGGCTTCCCATGTTTACTTGTGAGTCTGCCCAAAGCCTAGGCCCCTTACATAGAGATCAGCATCCAGTCCCAACTCAAAGGACAGGATAAAGCCACAGCTAAGCTCATCTGCCCAGATTCCTGTATTTTCTTCAGTATTCTCCTCCTTTGTTTGATAACTAAATAAATATGGGCTGCCCTGAGAAGTTCTTCATCTCAGCCCCTAGCGAATCTCAAATTTTGTCAGAGGCCTAAATAATACTACTCGACTCATTTATTTAAGCCTTGCCCCTACACACATTTGGGAGATTGTGGGACTGATCAGTCTTCTATAACCAAGGGATAATATTAATCCAATAGCTGTGGCTATTTCTGGCCACTCAGTGGGGAAGGGACAGCTCCATCCCTTTTCACTGTGTTTCCATTTTTCTGTTATCCGACTGTGCTGGCTCCTCACTTGGAGCCCCCTGGCTGCCCTTGTCTGTCTCTTGGTGCCTTGCTCTCTTCTGCCCATTCTGGTCTCTCTGTGTCTTGGGTACTAAGACAGCAATTTCAACAGTCCAGTGGGCATCTGGCCTTAGTGGAATGCCCATCCTATCTTCCAGCTGATCCCAAGACACCCATGTGCCCATATGTATATGTACACACACACACACACACACACACACACACACACACACACCACCACCACCACCATCACCACCACCACCACCATCATCATCATCCCAGCTTGTAAGTACAACCCCAGCCAGTAGTGTTGGACCATCTCTTCCCAGGAAGCAGTGTCAGGTGTGGGCCCTGAGGAGGTAACTGGCAGCCACCACAGCTTTGCCCCAGGTCATTTTGACTGGGTCTCACTGTGGCAGCCCTGAGGACATGAGCCCTCAGGGATGTCTCTATTTTCAGTCTCTAGCCATCTAGGAACCTCCCTGATGTCTTGCTGACAGTCAGCCCTGTGTGCTTTGTAAATCCTCCAGGGTTAGGCAGGTCTCCCACAGAGAGGGCTGTCCAAGGCCTGGGGATATAAGGAGCCCTAAAGCCTACCAGAAAAGTGACAGAACATTCATTCAGAAATCATGCATTCTTGTAAACACAGGCAATCTTGTATGTAGACACAAAATGCATATGCACACATGGATATAAGCACACTCACACTGACACTAGTGCTCTCTCTCTCTCTCTCTCTCTCTCTCTCTCTCTCTCTCTCTCTCTCTCTCTCTCTCTGGCTTATATCCAACTGTGAGTTATTTGCAGGGCCCAGACAGAGAGTGCTTGGCCCTGGCTAGGACAACTTAGAGTGGGAAGGGCACTAGGGCTGGAAGTCTGGTTGCATTCTGATGTGGCTGTCCTGGAAGGAAACAGGAAGAGGCAGCAACTTGTCTGAGAGGCCAGGTAGGCAGATTATAGTGTGGGTGGAGGAGGCTTAAACCAGCGGCCAAGTAGGAAATTGACCACGGCCTGAAGAAGCTCACTCAGACCATGGCAGGCAGGGGCTGTGCAGCAGACTAAAAGCCAGATGACTTGAGCAAGCCACTGAGGCCAGCCTCCACACCATTTTATTCCTGCTGAGGCTTGGAGGCAGGGTCAGGGAGGAGAGGGAGAGATGGAGCTGCAGGGCTCACTTGTGAGATGGGCAGGTGTGTGTGCTCCAAGGGTCTTGAGGGGAATGAAAGCCAGAAGAAAGTTAAAAAATTGGGTAGGTTTTATGCCTGTTAGGGGTCCTACTCCTCACCCAGCAACAGTAGCTTCCCTGTAGGACACTGGGAAGGGAGTATCTAGCTGGAGGGTTATCTGTCAGAAAGCTCCCAGAAATCATGCTCCCTGAAATGCTATCTCCTTTCTGTCTAATGGTCTGTGTCCCTCAGATCACCTTGGTCTTGCATGCAACTTCATGACCCAAGGCCCACCCAGCTCTTCCTGGTCCTCCTAGCACATTCCTTCTCCAGCTCCAAGCCCAGGTCTCCTCCTGAAGCTCCTTTCTGTCACCCACAATGGCTTCGTAGCCACCCCTTGGTACTATGGATACCACTGTTGGCACGACTGCCATGTCCTTGCAGGCCACTGCCTATTATTATTGATCAGGGTCCTCAGAGGTGAACCCAACAAAAGGCCCACTTAAGACCAGGCAGGGACCAGTCAGACTTGGGGGCCAGGCACTGCTGGCACTGCCCCTTCACTTACCGACTCATTCATTCACTCACTCACCTACTCATTCATTTACTCATTGCTTTATCAAGCCATTTATTTGCTCAGTTATTCACCCACCCATTCACTCACCCACACATTCATTCCCACACCCATCCATTCACTTACTTGTCCACTTAGCAAAGTTATCAGAACAAGACCCTCAGGCACTCATCAGTAGCAAAGATCTCATGGAGCTATGGCCAGCTCCTGCACAGGGCCAGGAAGAGGGAGACAGACAGACATATGTGTCAGGAAGGCCTCAGAAGAGACAGTTGAGAATGGGGTGGCCCCAGAGGAAAAGTAGTTTCCCAGATGGATGTAAGCAGCCGTTCTCAACCTGTAGATTGTGACCCTGGCAGGGATCGAATGACCGAAACACAGGGGTAAGCCATCGGAAAATACATATTTAAACCCATGCTATGCCATGGTGAAATGTTATTTATTGGAATTAGTAATTTGAAGTAGCTACCAAAATTATTTTTTGGTTTTAGGTCTCTGCAACATGAGGAACTGTATTGGGGGGTCGCGGCATTAGAAAGGTTGAGAACCACTGAGTAGATGGGCCGTGGAAGCCAGGGGACAGAATGAGTGGAAGGACCTATGTGGTGGGTGGTTAGGTCATAGGTCCTGTGTGGCAGGACTGTACTGGGAGGGGCACTGTATGTTGGCCTAGGCCCCTACCCTCCACCTGTGGGTGGGTATTGAGCACAGAGAAGCAGCCCCAACTGCCTGCCCAAGTGTCCTTCCCTAATGCTGCCCTTGCCCTTCTCCTGGGAGGAGGTGGCTGGTAGGAGGCAGAGTTGCACACCAGCCTAGACTTAGATTGAGGGATCAGGGGTGACTTTGGAGCAGCCCAAATGAGTATGAGCTCCCCTTGGCAGGGAGAGCAGAGAGGAGGGGTCCTGCTTGTCCCCTAGCTCCCTCAGGCCACAGGGATGGGGCAGATACAGTGGTGGTGTCCACTTTCTCTTTCTGCTCAGCACAGCTCTGCCCACAGCCAAGAGGGACAGAATCTGGCCTCTCGCAGCCTGGAGGGCACTGGTCCACAGACAAGGAGCAGTGCCCTCAGCACCCACTGCCCCTCCTGGTGTTGCCCAACTCCCTCAGATGTCTCTGGCTTGTGAATGCACCACTCCCAGCTCTGCTCTGTCCTCACACAGCCTCTTCCTGTGTGTCACTGTGTCCCTTCTTGTCTTAAATGGATATGTATGGCATTTGGTTTAGTGGCCATTCTAGTCTTGTATAACCTTCAAATTAATTTAACCTGCTGTATCCACCAAGAGCTTATTTCTTTTTTATCTATTTGGTACAGGGTCTCACTATGCAGCTTGGACTCATAGAGATCCTCCTGTTTTCAGCCTCCCCAGAGCTGAGATTACAGGTGTGCACTACCACTTCTGGTCTCAGTGGCTGGCTCAGTTCCCCTAGGGGTGGGGCCAGCATAGCATGTAGTACTGGGAATCAAAGCCCCACCCCTGGGCTTGCCTAAGCAGGTGCTTAGTTTGCTGAGTTATCTTGCTAGCCCCAATAACCTCTTTCCTTTCCTTTCCTTTCCTTTCCTTTCCTTTCCTTTCCTTTCCTTTCCTTTCCTTTCCTTTCCTTTCCTTTCCTTTCCTTTCCTTTTCTCTCCTCTCCTCTCCTCTCCTCTCCTCTCCTCTCCTCTCCTCTCTTCTCCTCTCCTTTCCTCTCTCCTCCCCTCCTCTCCTTTCCTCTCCCCTCCCCTCCCCTCCCTCCTTTCTTTCTTTCTTTCTTTCTTTCTTTCTTTCTTTCTTTCTTTCTTTCTTTCTTTCTTTCTTTCCATGTATGTATTTGGCACAGGGTTTCACTATGCAGCTGGTACTCATAGTGATCTTCCTGTTCTCAGCTTCCTTAGTGCTGGGATCACAGGTGTGTACCACCTTACCTGTCAGGACTCAGTTGCTGGCTCAATGCACTCTGAGGGCAAGGCCAGTGTGGCATGAGGGACCAGAAATTGAACCCTGGGTCCCTGCGTTTGCCAAAGCAGGCACTTATCCTGCTGAGTTATCTCACTGGCCTCCCAAGAACTTATTTCTAAATAAGGTCGTATTCACAAGTACTGGGGTTCTAGGCTTCAGTGAATGGCCCAGATGGTCCAGTAATCCCCTTATAGAGTTACATATGGCTGACATGCAAACTGTGAGACATAGGCTGTGGCCTGTGACTTTGTTCTTTATGGCCCAGGACTGTGGGTGAGGAGATCCAGAGGCCCTGCCCTGCCCAAGGCTCTAGCAGGAGAGATGTGGAGACCCCACCCTGCCCATGTGGCAGGACAAACCCATAGGAGACGCCACCTTGGTGAATCAGGTGGGACCTCCATGGACTTGTTGAGCAGATTAAGACTTCTCAAGAGAAGAGGAAGAGGAGACTCTGGGAGGGGGTTTGTGGAGGTTGGGGCCCTGGTAAGTACAGCCCTGGAGCCACAGCTGCTTCCTTCGTCCCTCAGTGGCTGACAAGTGAGCTCTAGGTGTGAGTGTGGACAGGGTTAGGGTGCCCTTCCTGTGTCCTTCTGCAGATGCTCAAGGATGTCCATCTGTCCCCAGTGGTGGAGCCTGGAGCCAGGTCCTGGGGAGCTGGCAATGCATTTTCATTGATTCTTGAGGCCAGGGGCAGCCTGATAGGCAAACTGGTAGGTTCTGGCCTTGTATGAATTGCTGAATTATTATGGTGGTCATCTAATATGGCTGAAGCCCTTAAAACAATAGCTCATCTTTCCAGAGACCACCCCATGCTTCATCTCCAACCCAGCCCAGGGTGCAATTTTCGTTCACCTTTCTCACCATCTCAGGGAAGACCCCTACCAGCTTCTCAGGTATTTCTAAACATCCCTCTCAAACTCCACCTCTGACAAAAGGCCATAAAAGCCTCAGCCTCCCTTTGTTCCAGTTCAGAGAATCTCTTATCGTCCTTAGATTCCTAAAGCCTTTTCCTTTTCCCTTCTGCCTGTTTCTCTGCTGCTTTGTTGCCTGATAAACCTACCATAGACAAGGGGAAAAAGCCAGCCCACTCCCTTGAGAACACTCCATCTTAGGGAACAGGACCAGCACCTGTGGTGAAGCAGCTTGGGTACCATGTTCATGTGCTTGTCCCATGCCAGTAAGGGCCTCTCACCAGCCCTGCATCACCCCCAGATATCTCCATGGAAATGCCCTCTTGGACATTAAACCATATTCTGGACTCTCCAGATAGGACAGGATGGAAAGTCTTCATTACCTGTGAAATGGACAAGAAGATGACAGCTGATGCTGATGACCGGAGACTGGGACACATGTGCAGGGGGCAGCAGCCAGCCAGGGTAGGAGCTCAAGACACACAGAGCTTCACAAGTCCACGGTGACCTAAGTGACATGCTTTGGAAGGCTTTAGGTCTTAGTTCATAATCCTGATGTTTCCTTTCACACTGAGAATGACAGGGCTATAGTCAGGCACTGTCAGGGGCCTGGGGCCAGGTGGCCCCCCAACGTTGTAAGCATGCATTCCCTGGGGTGTGGAACTGGTTCTCCCAAGTTGAAAGAAGGCATGGATGGGGCTGCTAAGACTGGGTGGGACCTGAAACTGAACAGGCTGTGCCTAGGAATCCAAATGAGGAAGGCACAGAAAAAGGGGTACAGCCACTGCCGAAACTGCCGCTGTGGTGGACAACAGTTGGAATGGAAAGTTCCTGCCCCAGTCAAAGTGGAGTCTGAACTCAGGGGTGGGTTGTGTGTGTGTGTGTGTGTGTGTGTGTGTGTGTGTGTGTGTGTGTGAATTGGGACTGGGGTCTCAATGGCCTAAGGGACAACAGCTCTGTCCACCTGAGCCTCATGACAACTCTTGTTTACCAAGTTGAGATGAAAGCCCTAACCTTAGGGCTGGAGTACAGAGCCTCTGCCAGCTATTCTGCCATGGCCAGCCACCACCTGGGAACTTGGAAAGCCCCTGGCTGCAGGACACACTGGAACCCCAAGCCTAGCCAGGAGGGTGTTGGGAGCACTGCTTGGTATGAAGTGTGTGTGTGTGTGTGTGTGTGTGTGTAGGTCCCCAAAGAGCAGGAGGCATTGACCTGAACACTGCGCCAGCTTTGTCTCCTTGGGGATCAGGTTCAAGGCACAGAGGTGGAGCTGCTGAGGGACCAGGCCAGCTACCTGTAGGAAGGGGAGACCCAGTGGGAGGCAGAGGCGTCAGTCTGCCAGGTGCAAGGAAGAGCCTGCCCAGGGATGAGAGTCACAGTGGCTGCTGGGAGGCCCAGACAGACACTATAAGGCCTGTCCCATACTGGCTGGACCTCTGCAATGACACTGGACATGGACATGAACATGGTCACCCCGGCTCAAGGGTGTTCCCGTTCAACACTAATAATGTCCATTGGCCTAGGTGAAAATGCCTGGAGCCTATCTTTTTGGTTTTGTTTTCAGGGGTTGGTGGATACCAGGAATCAAGCTCAGGCCCTCACACTTGCCAGGAAGGTGCTGTGCCACTGAACTACATCCTTGGCCTTTGGAATCTATCTAAAGTTCCTGAGTAGCAACTTTGTTCCTTGGTCCCCACCCACTGCAGTCAGATCACTGCCAGGTAAATGGGGATGGTCCAGGTGCTGAACTGCCCCTTGTTTCTGCCTCCAGGGTACTGTGAGAGTAGGCCACCCATACGGTGGACTTCAACAAAGCCCACTACTCCCCTTTCCTGCTGCTTCAGACTGTTGGGTGACACAGGAAGAACCTGTTGCAGATGGCTGATGTCCCAGTGATGTAAGGGTAAGAAATTTTCAACCTTCTAGACACGTGAAATGCCAGGTTCATGTTCTCTAAAATGGAGGAATGAATTCTAAGAACATCAGAAGAGTAGGAAGAATTTATTGAGAGAAAGAAAGCTTCAGTCTAAGAGGGACAGAAAGGGGTCCAGAAAGTGAGTTGTTCACAGTCCTGCTTCTCACAGGTGTTTTATGAGCAAAGCCACAAGGTGAGGCAGGCTTAAATGGGACAGAACCATCACCAATTAATAAAATTTTAAGTATAGTCCCTTAGGTAATATTGATCCAATGGCAATCATAGGGTGGGTATGAGGTAGGATAAAACTGTGGTCAATGAATAGTATTACAACAAGTGTAGTCACTTAGGTAATATCAATTAAATGTGGATCCAATGGGGAAACAAGGCACGTAACAAGCACACATGGGAAGACAAGTACTTTGCTCGAGGGGGTGGTAAGGAGGTTTATTCCTCCACCCCAAGGTGATGGATGCCTACTGAGAATATCCATCCCTGCTGTCCACTCCTAAGGGTAATCTCTGGGTGAGTACTTCCTTTGCTCTTGAAGCCTGGCCTTCAGTGAGTGCTCCCCAGCTGCAGTTGTCTGACTGCCTACTTTTCTACCTAACTTAGCTGTCTGTGATATCTGGACTGTCCCAGCTGCTCACTTTGTAGGGTGGACCAAGTTCTGCCAGTGTGTTGGGCTATGTCACATTTCAGGGCTTGGGGGGACACTTATTATGAAGTGAAGAATGAGCCAAAGACATGAAGGGTTAGCAGGCAGGAGTTCTCCATTATTTTCTGTTTGTTTTTCATTAGTGCGCTTTGCAGGGTATAACAATTACAGTCACCATGGGGAGTTGGCACATGTACAGCACACATTTTAGTTCCATTTATTTATTTACTAGGGACAGGGTGATATAGTTCAGGCCAACCTTGAACTCACTATGTAGCCCACAGTGGCCTCCCTGAGAACTGGGATGACAGGCCACACCTGGTTTTAGTTCCTTTTTTAACCCCTTCCTCTTCCCTCTCTCTCCCCCTCCCTCCCCTTCCCTCTATCTCTTAGCTTCCCATTATCTGTCAGTTATTTCACTCTTTATTTATACTTGGGCTTCTCCTATAAGAGAAACAGGCACTGTGTAAGTTTGTGTGTCTGATACCGTTCACTTAACATTGCGGTCTCAAGGACTACTCATTTCCCTACAGATGACCCAAGTGTATCCTTTCTAGAGCAGGGTGATACCTCAAGACGCTGAATCCTGTACGCCGCTGAGGGACTACCCTGGCATTTTCTGCCTGGCCCTGTGACCCTGGGCCTGCATGGTTTGTGATATAACAGATCTGCTTGGTCCCATAGCCACCATGGGAAAAAGACTTGGCATTCCCCGCCCAGCCTTGCTGACCCTAGGCCTTCTGGGGCCTGCCTGGGTGAGCCCCTAACATCCCAGCAGGAAGGATATTCCCCAGGACAGCCCTACTTCTTTCCTGGGCGACCTTCAGACTGCCAAAGGAAGTATTTTGCTTCCAAGGGCTTCCCACAGCAGATAAGCCTCAGTGCCTGGAGACGTATTCATGATTTTTGAAGGAAGAAGAAATGTGACCAAGCTGCTGAGAAGATCAGTGGTATTCTATTGGCTCCCCCTGAGGAATGGATTGCAAGCATGTACTTTAGGGAAAAAAAAAAGGTTGTGTTGGAGTGAAAGCTCTGGAGAGAAGAGTCAGTGGGTGACATGCTACTGGGTGTGGGATGTGCCCCCAGAGCTGCTGGCTCAGCCTTCTCTAGCCTTTCCATGGGCAGACTGCCATGGGGCTCTTGGCAGGGTGGGGACAGCTATAGGATACTTCTACATTATGGTGAGGAAGAGCAAATAGCTGTGGGCCCAGATGGCCAATGCCAGACCCAGACTCAGGTTTATACTGCAAGGTTCTCTCTCCTATCTTTAAAAAAAAATATTTTTTTTAAAGAAGACATTTTCTTTTCTTTTTTTTTTTTTTACCAAGTTAAAATTTTTGACTTTATTCATTTTTTATTGAGCTGCACACAGAACAAAATTGTCCTTTTAATCTTTCTTTCTTTCTTCCTTCCTTCCTTCTTTCTTTTAGTGGGATCTTGCTATGTGGTTCTGGTTGACTTCAAACTTGCAACCATCCTCCTGCCTCAGCATCCTGAATGCTGGAATTATAGGTGTGCACCACAGTAGCCCGGGAGGATGTGAAGATACTTTGCTATTAGGAAGTCTTGGAGGCAGCTCTTCACCATCACAGCACAGGTGCAGTAATTAAAATATGGACACACAGGCAGGGAAATGCGCAGGGGAACCAGGGGCAGATCCAAACGCACAGTTGGAGAGGGCGTTGGCTACTGCTGCAATGCTCTCCAATGACTCATGGATTCCCCCCCTAACCCACAACTGTTCTCTAAAAGAGTCAGATTGAATCCTGACGTCACCTGCAACACCCTCCATATGTTACAGCAATACTGAAGAGCTGTCAAATTCAAAACCACAAACGTACTAGAAGAAAAATAGCTGTTTCCTGGACCAGTTCTGTAAGGAGGGAGATGTATCAAAGTGTACACAAACCCAGAGGCCATGAAAAACAAAATGAGGCAAATGAACAATAATGAAATAAAAACGTGCCTGCTGAAAAACAAAGAGTGAATCACACACTCGAACCACAGCATGGGATCTCAGAAGCTTGCATCCCAAGAGAAGCTGTAATTTTTCATGTGCAGTGGCAGTTTATAAATTGGTCCCACCAAGTAGTGGAGGCTGAGGCAGGAGAACTGTTATGAGTTTGAGACCAGCCTGGACTACAAAGTAAGCTCAAGGCCAGCTTGAGCTGCAGGGAGACCCTATCTCAAAAAGGAAAGACAACTAGGTGTAGGATGTGGTGAAAGGTGTTCTATCAGATTTGGGGAGTGGGTTTAAAGCCGGAGGCAGCTTCAGCCTGCTCCAAGGAGAGCTTCATCCCACGTTGTGACACATCTGGGCAAGGACCTTGGCAACAGGTTGCTGTTCAAGAGGCAGCTTCCTGTGCAACAATCCAGCTGTGTGTGAGAGCAGGTGCATAAGCAGGTGTGTGGTGATGGCCTAGCACGCAGAGCCCTGTTCTGTCCCGCAGGGGTAGGTGTGTCCATGCATAGCACCTGAGCCTGGCTTCTTCCTAATCTTGCAGTCCACGAGTCCCAAATTGGGGTGCCTGCAGGGCTCTGAGACCTCCAAAAGGACTGTGAAGACTCCTCTTCTGCCTCTTCTGACCTCTCTCCTGGGTCTCCCTTCCCTATATCCCATTCCTGGGGCCTCCCAGTCTTCCCTATTTGTGCAGTCAGGTGGGCACCCACATCCTGGGATCCACAGCTCCCTCAGCTACAGGGCAAGCTCAGCTGGAGGACTTCATTTAATGATGCACTGCTTTTCCAGCAGGGTTCACCCTTGTACATCCCAGGTGGCATATTTTTAGGGTGTTGGAAACTGAGGTAAGAAAGGCATGGCACCATGCCTTTTGGGATTTCGGATGAGGTCCAGAAATCATCTATTGTCAAAGCAAGCAGCTAAAAACACCTGTGACGTCAGGGGCTGGGTAGGGCTCCTTCCCTGTGGCGCAGGGCCCATCTACCATGTGAGGATCTCTTGCCTCTAACAAAAGCAGACATTCTTCTTTAATACAAGCTCTTTCCCACTTGCTGTTAATTTGCAGCTTTGTTATTTTAGCAGTGCTGCCCATACACACACACCCCTCTTTCCCCAGACAGGGTTGCTTGAGGGACACTTGTTCCTTTTCTGGCCCCCACTTAGCTCCCTCCACCCCAGCCTCCCAGACAAAGGGTTTCCCCTACCCAGGGCCCCATTAACTTTGCATGTTCCAAAAGCTCGCATCCCTCTAATGAAAACTGTTCTATGCAAATACCTTGAGTGAGTCATATCCCCTCTGTAGACTTGAAGGGATTTTTAGGGATGCAGCCTTCTCTTTCCTAAGTCCTTTGGTCTTTTTCCATCTGCTCCAAAGAAGCCCCAACTGGGCCCTGAAGTTTCTCTGTCTTGATTCATCCTGCCTGTGATGACTCAGAACCCTTAAGTTGTGAGTCTGAACAGAACCAGAAAGTTTAAACCCTTCCCTCAGCCAGCAAACTCTATGTCCATAGTTTTAGCTTGGGGGTGACCCCTGGAGACACTGGGTAGACAGCTGTTGTAGCAGTGTTGAGGCAGAGAGTGGTGCTGCTCATCACTCCAAGGCACATAAAGAAATGCCTAGCCCTGAGTGCTAACAGCTGAGAGGAGGAATCTGACTTTATCTCAGGGCCAGTTGTAGAGGAGAGGAAGAGACTTGAGGCCTCAGAGGTGGAGTCTTTCTGACTGAGCATCCTGGACCCACCTCTCCAGGTACCCAGGAAGTCCCAGTAGCCACAGTATACTTGGCTCTCCCTGCCACCCAAAGGACCCAGTCTGGTGGCCACTGGGCCTGCATCACTTGGACAGCATCCTTGGCGACCCTGAGAGCCTCATTAGGCTCCAGGACATCCTGGGAGGCAATTTGGCTACTTAGAAAGGGCAGGAGGCTATGAGGGTCCCCATGTAACTTTCTGTCCCCTGGAATTTGAGACTTCTAGAACATTCTGAAGACAAGAGCACAGCCACAGAGGCTGTGGTCCTAGTTGGTGGAGACTGTGGATGATTGTATGGCCATGCACACTTCAGCCCCTTTGTCCTTTGATGTTCTTGTTTCAGTTTCTTTTTCTTCTGCTGCCATAGTGGCATCCAAGCCAGGGCCTGAGGGCCTTGAGCATGCCAGGAAAGCTCTATGCTACTGAGCTTTGTCTTTAGTCCTTCTATTTCTTTTCTTTTCTTTTTTTTAATTGTTGATTTGATACAGGGTCTTACTACACATTTCAGACTTATAGTGATCTAGTCTCAGCTTCCTTAGACTAGGATTACAGGTATGTGCCGCTACACCTAGTTTTGGATCAGCACAGCATGCAGTACTAGTACTGGAGATTGAACTTGTGTCCTTACGCTTCTCAGGCAGGTGCTTAGATCCTGAGCTATCTCTCCAACCCAACCCTTCTATTTCTTATCATTGTCAGGTATCATTTTTCTTATCAGAGAACTGAAAAGTATTTTGTGTTTACAAAGGAAGGAACTTGGAAAGTGCTGAATAGTGCATAAAGGTAGTTTGAAGTTTTGTGTAGAGCTGGAACACTCACAGTGTTGGACGTGTCTGAGCGTGTCCCATCGCTCTGTGCAGCTGGGCTGCTGGGCCTGTAGTTGTGCAACCTGGCTTCTCTTGGGTCTTTGTGATCATTTGCTTGTTGTTAAATGTCTACTCTAACATTTGGGTATAGCCTACATTGCTTCACCAATTTCTGGTTGTTGCACGCTGACCTTGTGGCTGTTGACCCATACTTAGGAAATTCACCCCTTTCTCTGTGCATGGTGGCCTTGAGAAGTCCACAAGGGACACTGAAGCCACCCTAAGCCGTTCCAGGGCTGCTAACGTGTAGTCCTAATGCCCAGTTTTGGGATCTAAATGTCCCTTGCCAAGCCCTGAAATACACCATATGTCCCCTAGAAAATAACACCGCCCTCACCCCCATCCCCACCCCCTATCATGATTTTTCAGGATCTTGCACTATTAAACCCAACCCTACCCCCACATAAGCCCCAGTTAAGATTATCAGGAGACAGATGCATTTAGCATGTCTGTTACAGTACATATGGGACATAGTGAAATATAAAATGATAATGCTAATACATGATTAAATATAAATAAATACTACTATTGATATTAACATTTAAAATGATAATATAGGGCCAGAAAGATAGCTCAGCAGTCTAAAGCATCTGCTTAGGACAGCTTAGGCAACCACAGAGACCACAGTTCAATCCCTGGCACCACATGCTATGCCAGCCCTACCCCCAGGCAGGCTGAGCCAGCCATAATACTTCAAAAAATAAATAAAAATAAAATGATAGTACAAATTATAATTAAGTATTTGTAAATACCAAGTGCGCATCTTTGGAGAGAGGTAAATGCCTATGTAAACAGATGAACTTGAGACCCATGCTGATTGGACAGAGTCCAGAAACATCTCATAAATAATGTGCACACTTGGTAACCAACAGATGTGGTTGTGCCTAAGGTGAACCTTCATAATGCAATACTTTGTGTGCCTTAATAGACTCATTCGGCGCACTTGTGTGAAATAAAGAAACGTTTTCTGAATGTTGGCGCCTGCAATTTTCATTACTTTTGTATGGCCACCTTTCTTTTTTGCTGTCTTTCTTTCTTTCTTTCTTTCTTTCTTTCTTTCTTTCTTTCTTTCTTTCTTTCTTTCTTTCTTTCTTTCTTTCTTCCTTTCTTTCTTTCTTTCTTTCGACATAGTCTTGCTGTGCAATCTAGGCTGCTTTTGAACTCACTATTGTCCCTGGGTGGCCTCAAACTTGTGGTAGTCCTCCTACCTTAACCTCTTGACTGCCAACATGAATGGTGTGTGCAACCATGCTCCCTCTTCTTCTTCTTCTTCTTCTTCTTCTTCTTCTTCTTCTTCTTCTTCTTCTTCTTCTTCTTCTTCTTCTTCTTCTTCTTCTTCTTCTTCTTCTTCTTCTTCTTCTAATGGTATTTAGGGGCTGGGGAGATAATTTAGTGGTCTAAGTGCCTGCCTGGCAGGCACAAGGACCTAGGTTCAATCCCCCGTACAGCATGCCATGCCAGCTCCACAACCCTGGGCGTGGTGGCACATGCCTGCAATTCCAGTGCCGAAGAGGCTGAGACAAGAGGATCACTAGGAGTCCAAGATGCATAGTGAGACCCTGTACTAAATAAATGAATGATTTAAAAAATAGGCCGAGTGTGGTGGCGCACGCCTATAATCCCAGCACTTGGGAGGCTGAGGCAGGAGGATCAGTGCGAGTTCGAGACCAGCCTGGGCTACAAAAGTGAGCTCAAGGCCAGCCTCAACTGCACAGTGAGACCCTGTCTCAAAAAACAAAACAAAAATAATGGTGTTTAGATCTCTCATTTATTGTTCACATAGACGTAACACTCACTTTTCCCACTTAGCTAGAACAAAGTTTACTGAGTTCTCTGTGGCCCGTCATTCTTAAGTGCTGTCATTTCTGCTGTCACTTCTGCTGCCACTCTCAAGAATCTTCAGTTACCACTTGATTTAATGGAAACTCTGTGAAGCTTGGACCTTGAGAGGTGAGTTGGGTGAAGAAGTCTTGGGAGAAAGTCACTGACAGCTCTGCTGCCATCGCCTGCAAGTAGGCTACACGGACAGGAAGCACTCATTTAAAGAGAGCTATGTTACTGAGCATGAGAGATTGGAGCCAGTGGTTCCACAGGAAACATAGGTGCAAGAGATTTGGGTTGGAATTTGGGTTTTGGGGTTCTGATGATGTTCTAGAAGAAGACCCCATGACTGTTTGAATAAATATAGACTGTTATACATGAAAAAAGGGAAACCCTTGAAAGTAAGTCCAAAAATTAATATGACCTGGCCTTATTTTCAGGGAAATACAGTAAAAAAGGACAAGGAGGAGGGATTTGGGGTGTGGAGGCTAGAGTTGCATGTGTTAGGGCCCTGGCCTGGCCTGACCTGGAGGTGTCCTACTAGGAGAGCAAGGCCCACAGCACAGCCCAAGAACCTGGGGACCTGGCCTCCCTGTGGGCAGGGTCACAGGGCTGGCAGCTTCTCTGCACATGGGAATCTTAGCCTTCTGTCACCTACCCTTACACGAGTTGTCTGCCCCAGGGTCATGGGTCCCAGAAGGCAGAGTTGTGGGGAAGAAGCTGGCTCAGCTTGGGGACAAAGCCTTAGAGAGGTGCTGGGGGCTGCAGCCCCAGTCAGGAGGGAGCTCAGAGTCCTAGTCCAACCAAGACACCACCCACCAGGTAGGGCCCAAGATTGGAACTAGCAGCTGTGGAGCTGGGGCTGAGGAGACATCTGTGAGGACATGTTCTGTCCAAGTAGAGAGCACAGGCCAGGAGGTAGATCTAGGTGTGTGGCCAGGGTGACACCTGGGAACACCAGACCCAAATTGAGGTTATATAGGCAATTCCTAGTATCAAGAGAGGATGTGCTCAGCTAAACTGAGGGCCTTATAGCAATATTTCCATATGCTCATATAAAGGTCAGAATTAAGACCTCTTCTGCTTTACTGTCCTGATTCCTACAGTTTTTGTTTGTTTGTTTGTTTGTTTGTGTTTTTGGTTCCAGTAATTGAACTCAGGACCCAGCATTTGCCAGGCAGGCACTTATTCTACTGAGCTATCTCCCTGATTCTATGATTCCTACCTTAGAGTTCTTCATGTTGATCTTAACTTGTGACCCAAAATGGCTCCTTGAGCAGCTGTGGTCACCTCTGCATTCCAACCTATAGATTTGTTACTGAGTCCTGATACAATAACAGAAATATAACCTTTTATCCGGCTGCAATATGTCCAGCTGAAGCTTGGGGGTCTTATGTCTGAGGGGAAAGCTGGGAAGGGCATTGGGGTAGGTAATAATTTTCTGTAACCCACCCTTGTGGGTGCCTCAGCATCTTGGGCATGGCTGATCTAAGCCTCCTTGCTGGACATCTGCAGCACAGACTCAATTTCTGCTAAAGCTGCATATCGAGCTCCTGAAGTCTGAGCTTTCTTCTTCCTCTGGGTACTGGCAGTGCTACCCCCCTTACCTCTGTGTGTTTCTTTTTTTTTTTTTTTTTTTCCAGAACTGGGGATTGAACTCAGGCCCTTGTGCTTGTCAGGCAAGCACTTGTTCTACTGAGCTATCTCCCCAGCCCACCTCTGTGTGTTTTTGAGGGGCACAGTTGAGAAGCCAGGGCCAGTGATGGCCAGCTGACGTCTGTGACATAGGCCCCACCTTGGGTCACCTGGAACCCAGGTTGTGCAAGCCAGGCCCTATCCCACCCCCACTCCCCAGAAGCTGTGGAATGTTTTCCACAGGTTCGCTTGGAGGCCTGGTACACTCAGTGATGCTCTAAAGCCAGTTAGCAATCAAGGTCAGACCAGAGCCCTGGGGACAGTCTCTTCCACACCGGATGGCACAGGGCTCAGGATGTGACGGGGTAGAAGTTGGGATAACATGGCTCCCGGCCAAGTGTCTGTGGCCAGGCTTCCGCTGCCCATCCAACATCCTCTCCTTGCACCCCCAGGAGCTTCCTTGAGCCTAGGCCATGGTGACTCAGCCTTGGACACGCTGGGCTCCTTTCTCCTGGAAACCTGCAAGTGTTAGACAGATGTCACCAATGTAAACATGGCCCTGCATCATTAGAGACCATGACATCTGAGCAGGCAGCCTTGAGGCCATCCTGGAAAGGCATGGGGCCACTGCTCTCCTCTATCACCCGAGTTTGACCCAGGAGAGGCTCTGAGGTTTTAATAAGCTCTTCATAGCAAGCCTGGGGCAACTGGACAGTTAAACTTTCAGTGCTTCCAAAATATCAAGTAATGAGAGCTCAGCTGTGCAGCTGAGGGCCCACAGTGAGCCCTGGGGTTGTTTCCCAGAGGCCTGATTTATACATTAAACAATAAGTCATGCTCTGTTTTCCCCAGTGCCATCCCAGAGAACTTGCACATGTACCCACGATTTGATTACACACAGCTCCACCCAAGTGCAGGCCTTTGAGCACTTAGTCCTTGCGACAACTCCAGGCTTGCAGAGCTGGCCTTCTTTCCTACCTCCAGTGAGCCAGAGGTGGGGTCCTCAAATTAGAACAGGTGGGCAGGCAAGGGCCCCAGTTTGCAGGCACAGAGGTGTCCAGCCCCTTCCCCACCTGATCTGGCTTGCAGACCATTTGCTAGGTTGTCACGGTGGCCTCTCTGGCAGGTGCCACACACATCCTAGGAGTGAGAAGGGATGCAAATGTGGACAGGCCATGCCAGCTGGCAGGGACAGCAGGAGCTTACTGTGGCCTCTGGTGACCATAGCAGTTGTCCTTTCCAGCTTGCTCCTGATTTCCAGAGAACAAGACTGGATTTGGAGCCAAGAACTCAGCCTGTTAGCCATTGGCTCTCCCCTGGTCTCCTGGTGACATGTGCAGTGACTTTTCCAAGCCATTATCACTCTCCTAGAGTCACCTATGTGAGCACTGCATTGGGCACTGATAGAAGGGGTAGAAGCAGGAAGTGGGAAACCTTGGGTCTGACCTAAGGGAGGGCAGAGAGCAGGAGAGGGGAGCTGTTAGGGAGTCCTGGGGTTCCCAGGAACCAGTGGAGCTCAGTGTTCCTATCATGTAGGCACTGTTACGGGACCTCAGGACAAGCTAGGGCCCAGGGACCCTAGCCCTCAGCTGGAAATGCACACAGTCCCATCAGAGCCTCTGTGCGGGCCTTTTCTTGGCTTTTTCTTCTTCATTCTGCTGGGGATTGAGGACACTGAGTTTTTACACTGAGCTGTACCCCAGCTCATTTCATCTTATTTTACTTTATTTTGGGGCAAATAGCTAAAGTTGTCCAGGGTGGTCTCAAACCTGAGATTCTGCTGCCTCAGCTTTCCAGCGTGCTGAGATGGTAAGTGTGTGCCACCACGCCTGGCTAGGGAGTGCCTTGCTCCTGGGGCTGGCAGTTCTGCTGTTCAGGGGAACATGCGCACGCAGGCAGGTGGCAGGCAGGCAGGCCGGCCGGGTGCTCTGGTGGGTCCACTCCCTACTGTCTCTAATCACCTGGCCTGCTCTCCCATCCTGCTCATGGCAGGTAACAGCATCTGGCTAGCCGGTGGAGTCACTTGTGTGTCCAGTCTCTGCTCTAGATAGGGACTTGGGTGGGCTTCCTGTAGTGTCGCCACCACCTTGGACAGTGCTCACCAGGACTTCACACAGGAATGAATAAGCAAAGGAATGAACGAACAAATGAATAAATGGATGAGGTGGTAGGGGGAAGGGGATGCCTGTGTGTGACAGTTCTCAGAGACTTCTACCAAACTGAGGGACCTGCAGACGAAGCAGTCATCTGTTTTCTCCTCAGACAATGACACAACCCAGCCGTGGCTCACCCCATTTGTCCTGGTTCTCAGACCTTCATGTGTCAACTTGACACGTTGGAGAGCCCTGACACCAGCAAGTGGCTGAGAAGCTTTGCCTGGCCTTTGCTTGCCCTACCATCTGCGGACAAAGGCATGTGCCCTGTCCTTTAGCAGCCTGCTTGCTTAGCCTGGCCACACGTCAGTCGCTGTGACAGCAGGACCCAAGGAGCAGGGCAGTTCCACCTCTCAGGGAAGCTGGCAGAGGTGCTGGGAAGGGCTGGGCATGGGAGCCTGGCCTCATGGCCTCTCAGGGACTCCTATTATCCACAGAGCAACTGCCTGTGTGGCCCTGCGTCCTATCTCCAAGGCTCAAGAGGAGGCCCAAGGTACTTGTGAGAACAGCAGAGGATGGATTCCCTGCCCATTCTGTGATGCGGGGGCTCCCTGGCTACAGTAGAGCTCGCTGACATTCTCACAATGGCCTGCACTGTCTCTGCATCCTGGGACCCAGGCCTGGCCCACCTACCTGCTCTGTGCTAGTGGCAGGAGGGGACAGAAAGGCTGTATGGGAAGGGGGAGGGAGAAACAGTCTCAGAGTCCAGAAAGCACTCTGGACCACCAAGCCACATGGCCCACCTGCCTCCCTCGGACCTCTCAGCAAGAACTGGGGCTTGAGACAGAGTGTGATGGAGCATCAGGCGAGGCTTGAAGCAGCAGTGGCTGGAGAGCAAAGCAGCAGGTGGCTGCACCTTATTCCAGTAAGAGGGGGACAGTAGGTCGGGCTGAGCATGCTGCAGTGTTTCTGGAAATGGAGAAGCAGAGTCCCGGGGGAATATTGGATGAGACTGTTGTGAAACGGTGGTGACAGGCCAGAGGGCTGACCCTGGAATTCCAGTGCCTTCACTGCCACGATAAGATCTCCATGCAGAGTGGAGACATTCCTAGGCTGCGTGTGAACTCAAGCCTGCATGGCCACTAAACCCCACTTTTCAGGACCTCTGCCTCTTGAAAAAAACAATGAATATTAATGTGGTGCCCTTGAGACTCTCTAAAGTGACACTCCTCCTTGGGCAGGGGGCTGCTCTGTCTGCAGCCTACGTTGCCATCTTTTTCTGGGGCTTCCACCAAGCCAGCCAGCCAGCTTGCTTGCTTCCTTCCTTCCTTCCTTTCTCTCTCTCTCTCTCTCTCTCTCTCTCTTCCTTCCTCCCTTCTTCCCCTTCCTTCCTTCCTTCCTTCCTTCCTTCCTTTCTTTCTTTCTTTCTTTCTCTCTTTCTGTATTCAGTACAGGGTCTATAGGGTCTGACTACACAGATCAGACTAGTACTGATCCTCCTGTTTTCAGCCTCCCAAGTGCTGGGATCACAAGTGCACACTACCACACCCAGTCTGTGGTCACCTCAGCACACCCCAGGGGCGGGCCAGAATGGCATGCTAGGGATTGAACCCCTGGATACTGCATCTGCCTAAGCAGGTGCTTTAGTCTTCTGAGCTATCTGGTCAGTCCAGCTACCTTCCTTTTTGCTACTTTTTTTTGGTGGGACTAGGGTTTAAACTCATGACCTTGTACTTGCCAGGCAGGCACTTGTGCCACAGAGCTATCTCCCCAGCTCCCCAGCTACCTTTCTTGACTATAATAAACCCACATTTTATTCTCACTTAGAACTAGTCTGTATCCAGTTTCCATCTCACACTTAGCTAAGGATCCAGACCATCTGGGGACACTGGTGTGGCGTTCTGTGAGGTGGTCAGGAGGTCACTCTGGGGTATTTGAAGTGGATGAGGTGGTCTGGGAAAGGGTCCTGCAAGCAAGGGACTGGGAACCACGTTGCCACGCTTGGCCTCCCTGGGCCCTGAGGCTTCTGTCGTGAGGGAGGCCATGGCCTCAGACCACACCCAGTGGGCCCAGCCATCTCCACATGTGTCTAGGCAACAAGCAAGACTCTGTCCCTGACCTTCCCTTCTAAGGACAGGTTAATCTTGTTCCTGTTGCTTGGCTTGGCTGGGGCAGCTCAGTAATCTGCTCTTGGGGGGAAAGTCTTGGTCCCTCCCCTCCATGGGTGCTGCTGGGGCAGGGTTCTTGCTAAGCTACCCCAAACAAAACAAAGGGTGGCTGTCACCTGCCCCCACAAGAGCGTGAGCAGCATCTGTTCCTCTTGTATTTGCATGTGACTTGCTCAAGTGACCATAACTCTGAGCTAGAATGAGCTTCCTGGTTTCCTGGGACTGCTCTGAAAAACCACCAGACACTGGGTGGCAACAGAGAAGAGAAGCTGGGGCACAAGACCCTGGGTGCAGGCCTGTGCTACAAACCCTGCAGGCCCCAGGAGAGGGCCTGGCCTTGCAGCTCCAGCTCCTGGTACCCAGGTTTCCTAGCTTGTGTCTGCACTACTGCAATCTCTGCCTCTGTCTTCTAGTTGCCTCCTCCTGGCATTGATCTCTGCTCCTTCCATGAGGACATGTGTGAGTGACAGTCCTCTAGGGCTACCCTGCTAATCCAAGGAAACTCTTCTGATCTGTAGCATAATTGCCATGTCAGATAAGGTCACCAGCAGTGTCCTTGTGATATAGCGGACTCATTAGATGTCAGATATACCGAATTCATGTTCCCTGAGTAGAAAAATGAATTCTAAGGAACAATGGAAGTTAAAAGTAAGAAAATTAGGGGAGGGGCTGGGGAATAAGTAAAGCTCCTGGGAGACAGAAAGGGCCCCAATGGACTGCAAAGGAGTCTACCTCTCAAAGGAAGTTTTATAGAGCAAAATCATGAGGTGAGTACAGAATGGGTCAAAATTATGATTAACCAATAAGATTGCAGGTGAATTCGCTTAGGTAATATTGATCCAATAGCAGCAAGGGTATATGGTGACATCATTAACTTGGTCAATAAGTTGTCACTTTAGGCTTGTCTTTATTTAGTCTTAGTGGTTTTAAACCTAGTAGATGGGAGAAGATGGCCCACCCCTAATGAAATTATGGGTAATCTCAAATGGGTGACACCAGTAATCCCAAACCTCCATTCATCCCCCAGGCAACTATGGAAATCTAATCATTGTGACTTTAATCTTGAGATGTGCCTCAAGCTATAGTCCTGATGCATTCTCATCTTCTACACTGAATCCTTTAAGGGCCCAGTCAGTATGACTGCCTGCTATATTTTTCCCTAGTTTAGCTGTCTATAATACTTGGGCTGAGGACCCACATTGGTCTTTTTAAAAAACTATTTTCTTATTTGATACTGGGAATCGAACTCTGGGCCTTGTGCTTATTAGGCAGGCGCTGCTCCACTGAGCTACATCCCTGGCCCTGGGGATTCATACTGGAAGACCTCTGTACCGAGGCCAGGCACCATGCTGCAGGCTGAGGACCACGTCTGTAGTTGTGCTTGCGAGCTCAGCCCTCTGCACCGTGCATCTGCTTCTCCCTTGTGCTGGCCAGTCCTCCACCTGGAAATGAGTCTGGAGGGCCGGGAGCTGCACCCACACTAGTCTGCCTTCTGTTCATCTGTACAGAAGGCACTGCACCTCCCACTGCCCATTCTCTGGGTGGCCCCTCCAGGAGCAGATAAGGAGTTGAGAAAGCACAGAAGGGGAGTAGGCCAGAGGCCCAAGATCAACAGTGTTGTTTAGGTCCAGGTCCCCTGACAGTGTGTTGGGTACAAATACACAGTGCAGGTCACTTCTAGTCCTATCCCAAGTCGGGGAGAGAGAGAAGTGAGCCCCTTGGAGTCTGATTTCAGTCCCACTAGATGCTGGAGCCAGGAGCCAGGAGCCAGAGGACTGTCCCTGGATGGTAAGACCAGGTGCCAGGTGCTGTAGACCTGCACAAGGGAGCAATGTTCCTTTCTTTTTCAACCCTCTCAGTCCTTAGAGAACACTGTTTAGGGGCTGTTTTGGGAGAGTACTACCCCCACCCCCACCAGGACTGAGTCAGGCTCCCCATGGATGCTCAGTCCAGATCTCTGTCCCCATAGAACATTCTGGAACTCAGCCATACTATGGATAGACCACTCTGTCGGTCTCCTTCTGTTACCTGCCTCTGTTACTTGGTGCGCTCAGTTTTGACAGGGGTCGTCTAGATTCTGCCTTGTCTCGATGTCTGTTTCCATCATTTGCACACTGTTCTGGTCCCCATGGGCACCACCTGAGAGTGTATCTTGGTACAACTGGGAATCAGCTGCCCCGGGATGGCTGCCTCTAGTGACAAGCAGTAGTGAGAGAATGATCTGGGCCATGGCCCTAGTTAGTGTCATTCTAACTGTCCTAACAAGCCAACATGGCTTATACATAGCTGGATTCAAAGATGGCATCCAACTCACTGGTGCCAAGCAGTAGGCAGGGCAGGCAGGCAGGCAAGAAGGCTGGAGAAGGGGCCAAGGGTGTTCTTATGTTCACTCAAGGTGCCAGGTATTGGCGCTGAGGAACCCCTCCCCCACCTTCCAGATCCTGTTTATTGTGATGATTTTCAAGTATACACAAAGAGGAGAATAATGGACCTTATTCTCACCAACACATTACCATTTGATCTTTTGCTGCACTTGATTTCTTATTTGTGTGAGTGAAATATTTTAAGGAAACTGTACATAACTTTAAATATTGCACACAAATCCTTGATAGACCAGGAATGTCTTAACACTACCTCTGTATTGTGTGCCCAACAACCCCGTATGTCCTTCAAACTATCAATCGCAGACCCCAAAGAAGTTCTCATGGTGCCCTGGGTCACCTAGGTAACTACTGCCACACATTTCCTACCTTCAGTTGCTCACTCTGTGTCCCACAGTTTTTAAAATTCCAGAACAGTTCTTCCCTTTCCCCTTCATGCCAAAGCTTATTCAATAAATCTGGTTAGAAAGTCCCTGCCTAGTGGTGCTGAGGTCAGACAGATTCTCTGGCTCTCTTCCCTATGATTCGCTAAAATGGGAACTTATATGCAAATTCTAGGTTCAATCTCACCTCTCTGCTCTGGGAAGGGGACCTTCATCAGCCTCATAGAACCAAAGGCATCCAGTTGTCCCATGAGTGGGGCATGTGGTGGCAGCCTGGTACTCCTGTCTGCTCTGGACAGCTCGTGTCCCAGGGATACTTCCTTCACAGCTTTCAGATCTGTTGTAATCAGGGTTTGCAAGAGAAACAATTAACACAGGACACATAATTTATAGGGTTAGTTTATTTTAGTTACCCAAAGAGTCAAACACAGAAGACAGCAAGAAATCTGTCTATACACTAGAGACCCAAATAATCTAGCTGGAGGCCTGGGTCCCATGGCAATGTTCTCCATGAGTTCAGCTGGAGGCCTAAAGCCCACTACGGTGTCTCATGCAAGTCTGTATCAAGGATCTGTGCTGGGAAGGCCCAAAGGCCAGTGGTGGAAGCTAGAAAGTCTATGTGAGTGGGATGAAAGATTACTCTGTCCTAGAAGGCTGAAGGATCTGCAGTGGAGCCAGGAAGAGACACTTGAAGTGAATACCAGAGCTCCTCCCAAAAGTGACATAGCCACCCCTACAGTAGAAGGGAGGCCAAAATGGACAACATGGGAATGAGCCTGATTTCTGGGGATAGATACAGTTGGGATGGGGTGGGGATGGCCCAGCCCCTGAGCTAAATAGCCAGGTGAGCTCAGCTGAGATCAGACTCACCCATCCCACGGGCTCAGAGGGTGGTGGGCAGAGCCAAACTCACATCCCCTGGAGCCCAGGAACATGACTTTGTTTGGAACAGGGGTCTTTGCAGGTATTAGTTAAGGTGAGGTCCTGCTGGATTACTGTGGCTCTCAATCCAATGGGTTCTATAGGGAGAGAGGAAGGGGCCATGTGAGGACAGAGGCAGCGATGGGGGCCAAGGTGTGAAGCCAAGGAACCATCCTTCTCCAGAGCCTCGGTTGCCTCCTGCCACCTTGTTTCAAGCTTCTGGTCTCCAGAACCACAAGAGAGCATGCTCCAGTTGTTTTTGACCACCCAGTGTGTGCTTGGGAGAGGAGCAAGGCTCAATAAGACAGCTGAAGGCTGGGACTCTGGACATGGGTCCAAAGGTTCTGATTCCAGGCTTGCAGTGACAGACAAGTGATCCTCTTCAGTGGTTTCATACCAGTCAGTGACGTGTGGGCTATGGTGGTCTCTCTGTAAGATTCTCCCCAGCATTAGGCAAGAGGCACATGGCAAATGTGGCTGTAGTACAGGTGGCGGGTAGTTTGCACTGTTGGACAGAGCCTGTGTGGTGTGACTGGAGCAGGGATGCATTGACCAGCTTTTTTGTTGTTGTGACTAAACAATTGACATCTGCCACTCCTTAAAGAAGAAGAGGTTATTTGGCTCATGATTTAGGAAGATTTGATCTGTGGTCACTGGTTCCAAGGCAGGAACAAATGAGGTGGATGGTTGGAAGGAACAGCCCAGGACAGCTGCTTGACTCTTGGTAAGTGCAGGGGAGCAGCTGGAGAGGAAGGGATAAGGGACAAGATATGGACCCAAGATCCCCCACCCCTGCTCATGAGACACAGCATAGATGTGTTTAATAGCTGAGACAACTCCTAAGTCCACAAAGCTGGAAATCTGGAGTAAGGGCTGCAGTGGGGTGTGGCAGTCTACAACAGTAATCCCAGTCTACACATTAGAGACCCAGACTGTGTGGCCAGTTCCCAGCACTACATTTACCTTCATTGTGTGGGTTGGGGGGGGGACCAAGGAGACCCGCCTAAATCCTGGCCTGAAGTCGTAGCTTCTGAAACTTGGACATGTGTCTTCATGATTTGGAGCCTCAGTTTTCCCATCTGGAAAGTGGGAGAGGTAGTATTTCATAGTGACTCTGTGCCTATGAAAATGGTGATGAGAAATAGCTTGATGCAGCTCAGGAGCACCATTCTCACAGCTGATCACTGAGCAATCCTGGCTGCCCCACCTTAACACTGCCTGGGCCCCCGTGGAGGCTCAGACGACACAGGTCACACTAGGTGAGACTTACAGGCTATATGTTCTGTCCACTCTCTCTCCCTGGAATTTTTGGGAAGAGATGCTCATTGTTAAAATAATTAGCTTTCGGCTGTCTTTCATTTCAGTAATTATATCCTCAATGATAGGTTTCCCTAGTTCCTTACAAAGATTCTTTAGAAAATACTAGCCATGCCAGCTGGGCTGGGGATGTGGCATCTTGCCTGAGCGAGGCTGAGATACTGGGTTTGGCAGCAGAGGGATGGGTACCAAGGAGCACTGGCTTCTTCTATTCCAGGCTGTGGTTTCCCCTTCTGGTGCCCACAGCCACTGAGCACTATAGTGGCCCCCCAGGGTGACCCCAGGGCAGGAGGGGTATGCAGAGGACAGTGGCCACCTGCATATATTGCCTGACCTCTGAGCTGCTGTTGGGGATGCCACAGGTGGAAGGAAGAGAATCAGGTTTCTGCCATGGCAGGGAGTGAGATAGCGGGGAGGAGATACTCAGGCCCCTGGGGCATGACTGCCATGAATGAAGCTGTCCTTGGGTAGTGTGATGTGGCTACAGGGTTCAGGTGAGTGCAAGCCCCATCTGGGGACTGCTTTAGAGGGCAGCCAAGGGTGACAGTGAACTGCAGGGATGACCACAGGCTTCCATCTCTGGTCCCTCTATGAAGCTTGGAGAACCCCTTGCCAACACAGAATTACATGGCATGAGATTCCTTTTGGTTGAGACAGAACCCAACCCAGGCTCATTTGAGAAAAGAAGACTCATAGGTAGACTCAAGTAGAAAATGGAGGGTCCAGCTGGCTTCAGGGAGGGCTAGATCCAGCACTTCAGAAGTTGTCACTGAGCCTTGAATTACTCAGACTCTAACTTGATTGCGACTATGGTAGCTTCATCCTTGGCAGACAGCCCAGGAACCCCAGGCTTTAGAGGTTTTGGAACTTCTGACATGAAGGGTCAGGGAGATTCTGGGATGAATTTCCAGTGACAGCCTGGGCAGGATTTTTGTGTTTTAGGAGTTGAGGCACACGTCACTGAGCTGCCATCTTGTGGGTGGCCCTCTCCTTGTCTGTCTTGGGGCCTCTCCTTTTCCTTCTCCTTCATGCTTCCCTTCCTGGGGTCACTTGACAAGTGGCCAGTACTGGGGACAGCACTAGAGCTCAATACATCCTGAGAGCACAGAAGGGCCTCCAGGGAGCCCTTCTGACTTGCGGAGCACATGGTACTGACTGTTCACAGGCAGGGGGAGGTAGTTTGTCTTCTAGGTGTGTGTGACAGCCAGAGAGACTGACCATACTGCAGAGTTGATGCCCCCAGGCCAGCATAACCCTACCGTGATGTGGCCCCGTGGGAGAGCTGCCACCCTATGTGACCCCTCTCCCTCAGGCATGTGAATTTTCTAAAACTGTCTTTTCCCCTTTGGCTGGCACTAGCCCCAGGTCTATCCAGCACCCGTGTCGCTTTGACGTGCATGAAAATTCTGCCTTGTGACTCATGCAGTGGCTGAGGGGAGGAACATGGGACACAGGGACTGGTGGGGGCAGCTTGGGGGGCCATGACCCCCATCCGTGACCAATGTTCCCAGCTCTTGGGTGAAGACTGGTGTCCTGGAAGGCAACCCTCGGTGGCTGACTGACAGGGGCAGAGCCCTCAGCTGGCCTAGCTTCAGGTGGGAAGAGCTCCAGAATCCAGGCATTGGGAGCAAAGCATCCAGGGAGAGCAGGTGGCCTCTACAGCCCTATGCGACTCTGCTGGTCTTTCCTGGTCTACCCTGGTGTCTGTGCTTGCTGTCCATAAACCTAGCACACAGGATCCTGCAGAGACTTGGGGAGGCAGGACATAGTGTCCAGCTGACACCCCAGAAAGTGCCCAGATCCCCTTAGTTGAAAGCTCTGTCTGTACATCTGTACTTGTCTGTGTGTGCTGGGCCTGGTCAGGCTGGGGACGGACATGCATGCCTCATGCCCACTGACCCAGAAGATATTCAGGGTGCCTCCCCCAGGTTGAGCATGGTGCATCCCCCTGCATTCCTTACCATGCCTGCATGTTCATTTGTGAGTGTTGTGTGTGACTATGTGGCACCCCTGTGTGTATATTTGTGTTGTGTGTGTATGTGTGTACAGCAGCCCACACGTACATTTGTGTGTTTCATGTTTATATGTGCATATGAGGTCCATCCACTTATGCATTTGTATATTTTTCTGTGTGTGCACACCTTCATGTATATATATACATGCGTGTGTATGTGTGTGTGTGTATGTGTGTACAGCATGCCTCTGTGTGTATATGTGCAAGTAAGTCTGGTTTAAGGAGTGATTGCATGAGCTAGTGTGAAAGCCACCAAGCTGCCTGGTCAAGGGAAGCTGTTGTGGCTGGCCTCTAGGCAGTGAGCAGGTGTGCAGCAGGCCTGGGTGTGAGGCAGGCAGGAACCCCTGAGGTGGAGCAGAGGAAACCTCAAGCAGGTAGGTAGGTATGTGGGGTGGGAAAGGATACGGGATCCTGGGGCTGGAACCACCACCCCAAGAGTAACTTTCATGAGTGTCCTGCTGGGATCTTGGTAACTAAATCACCCAAAGCAGCATGCATCAGTGGTGGGCACTGGCAGGATCTATGGTCAACTGCTCAGGGAAGGACCAACAGCAGTAGTGATTCATGTGACAAGAGGCTGTGCAGTGAGCTGATGGCTGGTGGGCCTCACCCCGGTCAGCCAGCATTTCCTTGTGCTGCACCCAGTGTGAGTAGGACGTCACATACATCCAAGGAAGACAGGAGAGACAAGGAGTAAGGTGCCATGACACAGGACCACACTCCAAGAAATGGTAAGTTTCATTTCTAGCAGTAGTGAGATTATTATTACCATTATTATTATTATTATTATTATTAACATCACCACCAAAAACACTACCATGAGTACCACCAGCACCATTGTCACCACCACCATGGCCATCATCACTACAACCACCTTTTTTACAACCACCACCACCATGAATACCATCATCACCATCAACATTGCCATTATCACCATAATCATTATCACTGTAACCATCATGCTGACTACCATTATCACCATCACCACCACCATTATCACCAATACTTCATCACCTGCATAACATCACTACTATAAATATCATAATGACCATCACCACCATCTTCAATACCATTACCACCACCACTATAAATATCACTGTGACTATCATTACTACAACCCATGCCCTTACCACTATTACCATCACCACCACAGATATCATTACCACCATCATCACCATCATTTTAATACCAATACCACCATCACCATGCCCATTAACTATTATCAAGACCACCACCACCATGATCATCATTGCTATCATCACCACCACCATCACTATTACCACCATTACCAGCATCACCTTCATCATCAATACCTCCATCACCACCATCATCACCATTGCCATTTTTACCACTACCACCATAAATATCACCATGACCATATCACTACAACTACCACCCTTACCACCATAATATTACCACCATCCCTATTACTGCACCATCATCCTTTCCATCTAGTTACTACTAGTAGGATAAGGGTTGGATATTTGTTTGATCCCATCCTTTCTCCATCCCTCTCTGTGAAGCTTGAACTATGTTCCGGGCAGCTGCCTGCCAGTTAGGGTACTTCACATGACAGGTCCCCATCTTTGGCACCTAGCTAGGGTTTCAGTCATTGGCAGCAGAGAGAGTACTACAAGAAGATGGACAGACAGGAGGGACAGTGTCTTCCTCTCTTCCAACCTGTCTAATGACAGTAGCACAACCCACTAGGTGGCCCTTCCTGTGTGCCTCAGTAGGTCGTGTCTGCCCCTTATCTTGCCAACATCTTTGGAAGTGTTGTGACAGATCTCTCCAATCCCCTTTGATAGGTGGGCCATCTGCTTCCTGCAGGCTCTGAGAGATTCCAGGCCTGTGGTGTGGCAGGCATAGCTCAGATACCTAGAGGATCCGAATGGTGTCTATACAACTCATACCGGCTCCAAGTGTCTGGTGGCACCTGTGCTTGGCACATCTGGAGCTGAGCAGGGTCATGGCCTGGGCAATGCTTTAGGGCAAGAATCACAAGAAACCATTTACCAACTTCCAGGATTCACTGTGAGACCCTAGAACTCAGCCTGGCTACCTGGGGCCACCTGGGTGATGGTGGTGATAGTGTAGTAGAGTCTGGGCGGTAGAGGAAGAAGCCTGGCCTGCTGCACCCCTGGGGTACAAAGCTTGGCTACTCATAGCAGTGGCCAGCTGGCTCTCCTGTGGGAGGAGACACATGCCAGGGCAGGGCAGAAATGACCTCACTGGGCAGGTGCTAGCTGGAAAGGAAATATTTGTTTCTGGTGTGGAGCAGCCAGAAGGGCAGAGGGTTGGCACCCAGCTGGACCTGGCTTCCCTTCTGAGCTCCTACTCCCTTCCAGGTTCTTTGGGGACACATTTCTTAGTGGGTGTCAACCTCTGGCAGGGTCACAGTCTCCTTCACTCATGTCTCTGTGACTTCTACAGCTGCTTCTTGGCCACTTTGTCCCCTCTCTCCTTCCTTTCTACAGTGACAAGGCACCAGCCACACTGATAACTGCCAGCCACCTGGCTATAAATGCAAGCTGGGGCAGCTCACCCTCCTCATGGGGGCCATGATCGACACGCCAAGATCTGGAGGGGCCTACAACATAGCCACCACTTTTTCAGAATCATCCTTTTTCTTGTCCTGTTCTCCCCTGTCACTCTACCTGGTTTGCTCTAATGGACAGTACAGGTTGCCCTACAAACCCCAGCTGCAGTGCATGCCCCAGGAAGGGCCCAGGTCTCAGTCTACAGCTCTGCCTCTGCCCCACAGAGCAGCTGACTCCAGCACCTCACACTCTTGACAAGCCACACCCAAGGAGCCACAAGTCAAGCAGATATGGAGAGGGAAAAGGGACCCAGAGCCCGATCTTGGCCAGCACTGGGCAGGGTGGGGACCTGCCACCTGCACAAAGTCATCTTTACTAGGCAGGAGGATGCCTGCCACCAGGCCTCATGGGATCCGCCCTGTAGACACAATGATCGGCTTGTGCCTCTTGGCCACCCAATCCTTCCTGTCCTGCTGAGTGCCAGGAAGGAGGTGAACAAAGGGGAGCTGAGGGTCACTGAGCAGACTCTGTGTCATTGGCAAGGCTCTAGCAGGCTCCTGAGTCCTCAGAGCTGCTGAGTGTGGCAAAGTTACTCCTCTAAGATGACTGGCCCAATCCTGGAGCAGTAACTGTCATTGAAAGTGACAGAGGGGAACTGAGGGTGCTGCTCATGAAGGCAGCTAATTGGATAAGTTAGATAAGTCAGTGGAGATGGGTTATCCTGTCCCTGGAGACTCCTGTTGTGGCTCAATGGTGCCCCCACCACATTTAAATCTACCCAGAACCTGTGAATATGGCCCTGTTTAGAAGAAAGGTCTAAGGCGATTAAGTGGGGTCTTGGGATAAGATCATCCTCAGAGCCACTGAGGGACAGCTGGCCACACTTTGATCTTACACTTCTGATCCCAAAAGGGATAGCAGAAGGCTGTGGATGAAGTTTCCAGGTCTTCCCACAGGCTTGGGGTGAGGAGAGTAGGAGACACAGCCCTCCACAGTGTGCAGGGATCTTTATACACATAGTGTATTTCCACAGCTCCAAACCACAGCCCTGCCCCCACCCCCAGGCCCTCTCTGTCCCAGAGACTCCAATTCTAGCCTCCTGGGTCCTGGAAAAGGGGATGGGCCCTGGATTAGGTTGTGAGGCCCTTGACCTGCACCTCTGGGCAGTCAGTCACCTGTTGGGTTGGGGTGAGGTGACCAGGTTGTCGAGGGTAATCACTGCCTGAAGTTGGGGACTTCTATTAGTAGTGAGCACCTGGAAGGCGATGTGAGCAAGAGGACATGTGACCCCACTGGGGTGGCTTCCCAGAGGGAGACCTTTGCAAGGAAAAGCATCCAATCTCCCACACCACGAGATGATGGTGATGGTGGGGGGAGGGTCAGTGATGGGTCTGGAGGCTGAGATGGACACGTGCCAGTCATACTGCTCAAGTCAAGCCTGGCTCTTTGTACCTAGGAATAAGCTTGGCTCAGGCTGAGCCTCCGTGGAGTGCCAGTGAGAGGAGGACAGAGACTGCTGTCATTGTTCTCTTCTGGCAGCTGTGTTCCTGCTCATTAAGGTCCTTTGAGGCCCTTTCATCTCAGTGAAGTTGTAGGGTTCCTGGAAAGGCCCTCAATTAGTTGGAGTCCTCTGGTGACCCCAGGGTGGCCAGCCTGATGTTCCTGAGCCTCCAGGAACCTGATGGGGGAGAAACAGCAATGCTAGCTTCTGCTCACCATGCTAGGGGGCTGACCTCAGGCATGGGCATCATGAAAACTGCTTTTAAAACATCCTGGTGTGGAGAGGGCCTCAATAGCTGGTGGAACGTGCAGCCTGGCCCTCCTCTGGGATGCCTCTTGGGCCCCAAGAGCTGTGATGTCACCACAACTCACTGCAGCTGCCAAGCGCCTGGCATGCAGGCCCCTCCAGCCAGCTCGGCACTGACGCAAATCAAAAGCCTGTAGCTCTTAGGGCAGCGGCCACCCGCCACTCAGCTGGCAGCTTGTGGTCTGCATGGGGAGGGCTCAGGCTGTGGTGCTGGCTGCCTTTCAGATGATCAGCTGTGCACTGCAGGGTGGCCAACGTGGCGGGGGAGGTCAAGGAGACAGGCGTCCTTGTAGCTCCCACTGCCCTGAGGAGCCACAGCTGCTGGCCAGCCTCCACCCTGCTGTCCTGTCCCCAGAGGGACTGGAGTCGTCTGGTTCTGCTCACTGTTACTCAGCCAGCATGTACTTAAGCATGGCAGGAAAGCAGGCTGGGTGGATGTATGAGCCAGGAGGCAGGTTCCAAGGATGGGAGGGTAATGTGGGTGGAGGAGGGTAGCCCCTCAGTGGCAAAAAACAGGACCCATGCGCTGCACACAGCCTGGCCTCCAGAGCTCTAAAGAGCAGGTCTCACCTTTCAGAATCCTGGCAGCTACACAAGCACCTGAGGATGTCTTGAAGGGGCTGGGCTTAGAGAGCTGGTAGGCTGGACTCACCTTTCCAGGAATTGTAGGATGGAAGCCAGATGTTCTGCCAGCCTATGGGAGCCTTCTGCTCTCAATTAAATGTGTATACATGCACTCCTATATGTGCACACCCAAATTCACATGGATGCATACAAACTTGCACAGCCCATTGCATACAAGTGTGCTGTTCCTACATGTGCAGCCCATGTAACCACAGCATACATACAAACATGTCTGTGCACACACAGTATATGTACATATATGAGACCCACATATGAAGCACTCACATAGGTACACTCATACAAACATTGCACACATGCACATGCATATGTTTAGTATGTACACATGCATATACACACAATACCTACAGAGGTTTCCCACAAACATGCACCACATGCACAAAGGGATGCAGCACCTCCTGCGCAACACAAGACACCTTCTTGTCCACTCCTCAACACGCATGTGCTGCATGCTTAGGCACCTCTGCCCCATATGCTGTGAACATGGAAGAGCAGGATGTCTAGGAGCTGAGAAAAGTCATCTGGGGCAGCTGCAAGACAAGACAGTAACACAAGGTCCCAAGAGGACTCACTGAGGTACCTCACCCGTCACAGCAAACAGCCAGGAGACAGATAGGACAGCTGTGACCAAGATGTGGATGTGTAGAAAACCTCTCCACCTGTACAGCCCAAGTGCACCTGTGCATCAGAGTCAGATTGGGGCAGGAGGATCCCATAGCCTGGACTTCTTACCTCTGCAGGCAGCTTGCAGGGCAGGCCCCCAGTGGAAGTTCCCTCTGAGGTGTAACCTGCCCATTCCTGTCTCACCCCAGAGCCAGTTACTTTTAGAGGACAGATGGCCAGTAGGGAGGCCTCTATTTTACCCCTCCCATCCCCTGTAGCTTTATCCCAGCCTGGCACTGAGATGAGACTGCTGGGGACCACAGGGCCTGGCTGTGCAGCTACCAGCTGCTCAGAGGCAGCTCTCCTGAGGTCACCAGGGTGTTGTACAGCAGGTGCTTCTCCAAGCAGGACTGAAAGCTGGTGGGTTACTAGGGAAAAGTCCAGAACAGTGGGGCAGGCAGTGGTGCTCTCAGAAGTGCATACCTTCTCCTGTAGGGAATTCAGGGAAGCAGACAGGCTGTGCTCTTGGCTGGGTAGGACACATGGTTGATATTTCTCAGGGTGGACCTGGGTGCCTGTCTGCCTCTTGAGTTTGGGTTGTCATCTGCATGCTGTCCAGACAGTCTGTATTCTGGAGCCACCAGCATGAGGCCTTCTACTGTAGTCAGAGCTTCCCACAGCACTGCAGGCTTGCTGTGGAGCCCCTCACCTGCCTCCTCCTCCTCCTGCCTCTAGAGTCAGCTTTGGGATGCGTATGGGTTTCATTAGAATACCCTAATTCACTGGCCTAGGCTACCTTTTCCAACGTGCAATTGGCTGATGGCCACAGTCCCTGCAAAGTAGCCAGGAGCCATTGGTGCAAATGGGGATGGGGTGAGGGGCAGGCAGCCAAGGCAGGCAGATCAGAGACCTGAGAGTCACAGGGCGAAAGACCAGGCCCCATCCCACTGATGGCGTCTGTCAGTGCAGCTGAGCAGGGGCCCCTTCTCAAAGGACCTGCCCTCTCTTCGCAAGAAATGGGGACTACCACCTGCTCTCCCCCCAAGCAGAGTGTTTTGGCTCTCTGTGGCTGACCCAAATCAATCTATGCTTCTGTCTTGCTTTCCACTTTGGCAGCCATGTAGGCCAGCTCCCCAAGTCAATATTCACATTCTCTGATCTGCCCTTCAGTTTATAAGACATAATATTTGCTCTTCTATTAGGAAAATAATCAGGAGTTATCCTTTAAGGGCTGTGTACACATGGCTGCCCTTCAGAGGCGAAGGCTGCTCTTTCTAGCACTATGAGTTGAAAGCCCTTGCCCCCGTGGAACCCCAGACAGCAAACCCAGGCCCCCTGGCTCATCTCAGCTGCCAAGGATACTTACAGGGAAGCAGCTGGGGCTGCCAGAGGGGCTGGGCATGAGATCGAGGCTGGGAGGAAGCAGCTCTGAGATAGTGGCACCAAGTTATTTCTAGGTCCCATGCTGGAACACGCATTGGTGGAGAAGCAGTTACACATCAGAACAGCAGAGGCCTTTGACTTGGCAAAGGCCTGCATTTGGATCTCACTCTTGTTCTTTTCTGGACATGATCCTGGGCAGGGGCCACAGACTTTGCAGGTGGTTCTGCCTGTCTCAAGGGATCCAGGCCATCTGGATAGAGTGGGATGTGGCTGGCTCCTACCAGCTGTGAAAGCTGCAAGGCCTTTCCTACCTGCCTGTGGGGACCTCACTTTGGTGGTTTTGAATTGGCCATGATGAGGTGACTACAGCACAGAACATAGTCACTGCTGTGCATTAAGTGCCAACTCTCTGGCTGTACTTGTCCCCACACCTGGGCGATAGTGAGGATAATGTATGAGGCCAAGCTCAAGACAGCTTCCTGATACAAGAGTTACGGAAGCACACTAGCAAACACAGGGCAATCAAATAGGTGACAGAGGAGTCACCAGTCCTTACCACCTACTGAGGGAGTCACTCTGGGTCCCTGCAGACCAACTCCTCACAGACTGGCTGGACACCCTAGGGAGCTCCTCTGTACCTAGATGTCCCTGGTGACATCCAGGACCCAGAGCAGAAGGCTGGGACTTCTGGCCTCTCTTGTACAACCCCAGAAACCTGTGGGCCTCCTCAGACCCAGCACATGTGTTTCTGGGGCTCTTAGCCCCTGCTGAGCCACCAGGTCCCCTCTGGGGTTGTCTCAGCCCTGCTGTCCTCTGTGGGAACAGAAAGTAGGGCTGAACATGTGTGCCTTCCCACAGACCTGGCTGTGATCTAGGGTCAGGCCGGGAGGAAGAATGCTTAAATCTCTTGCTTCAGCCCTGGGACTCCAGGTTCCCTATTTGTAAGGGAGAATTTTGAGATCCCTGTTCTTTGCTGAGCTGGAGTAGGGTGGCTGCCACCTGCCTTCATGGAAATGGCACCTTCCCCTCACCCTCTGAGTTCCCTGTGTGCCTTTGGGGCCCAGGCAAGGGAAGGGCAGTTACATGTTTGTTTTGGGGCAAGAGAAAGGATTAGGCAACCTGAGTGGGCCGGGAGGGGGACAGGACTTGAGGTCAGTTCTGTGTGAACCACGTGCCCCAGCAAGAGCCAGTAAGCAACCAGAGAGCATTAACAAGGAAATGCTCTAGCCTGGTCACACGCATAGGGTGTGCACTGGGCCCTGTGACCTCTAGCCTGGGCCTCCCTGGCCCCTCCTCCTCATGTCTGTTTCCTCCTTCCTTGTGAACAGCCTGCCTGGCTCCATCCTAATTCACCCTTCCTGCTCCCCCTTGATCTCCAGAGGATATTCTAGGGGGTCTGTTAGGAGCTCCGCCCAGCCTAGCCCAGCTGTTGGAGCTGTGGGGAGACCTGGGACGTGTCACATAATATCACTGAGGTGCACACCACCCAGGAATGGAAGTCCCTAGGTAGGTAGCTTTGGGGGTCCAGGATGTGACCATGTTTGCCTTCAACACAGAACAGGAACAAGGAGTCCTCTAGGAGCACCAGGAGGCCAGCACCAGCAGGGCCAGCTCCTGCTCCCTTCGATCCTCTCCTAGGAAGGGTGGCCCCCTGGCCCCATCCCCCCGATGCTGGACACTAGACAGTGGCAGGCACCCAAGGAGAACAGTCCTCATGAGGTAGGATGGTACAGCTAGGTAAAAGGAGACAAAATTGTAATTTTAAAATCAAACTAAAGCCGGGAATAGTGGTGCATGTCTGTGATCCCATCACTGGGAGGCCAAAGCAGGAGGATAATTGTGAGTTCGAGATCAGTCTGGGCTACAAAGTGAGCTCAAGGCCAACCTGAACTGCTTAAAA